>JAASFQ010000285.1:0-30235 GCA_023333845.1 Globisporangium polare | reverse complement strand
TTTTGCTTTTGGACTGGGCATCTGCCAAAAGAAGGATCCGAAACCAGCGGCTTCAGTTTCGGGATCGAACTGACGTCACTTTTGCGGTGATGAATGCGCTCCGGGTCATTTGACATCGGACCAGAACGCAGTGTGTGTGTGTGTGGGGACAATAGCAGGCGGAACGGGCTTCGCATTGGCATCATCTGCGTGTGTGGCCACAACGTGGAAAAGGTTCAAACATTGAGCTTCGCTACAGCATTTGCTAACGGACCACGCCTCAGTGACGAAACTGGGAGCACTAGCAGCCGCTCAAAGCAAGCGCTCGCCGCATTCGGCTGTCTCGCTTACATGAGCGCGCAGAATCCGCCTGTGGGCCTCGCATCGCTCTCGCCATCAGAAGGCTCTGTACCGCCGTCGCTTGCTTGCTCGTCTTCCATCTGCATTCCACAGCAGCATGGCGGAGGTGTCAACAGTAGCACGCCACAGCCAGCAAGCACACTTCCCAAGAGCCAAAATCTCACCTCTTGTGGCGAGGCAGCGCTATCTTCACCGCTAGCCTCAGTGGGCGACGTAGCCTCAGGACAAGTCGGCGACACTCGCACAGTCACGACCTCCTCGCGGACAGTCGCGGTGGTGACCGTGGTCATCTGCACAGCCGTGGTCGCCGTCTCCGACGGTGGACGCACTCGCCTCGGGACTGTCACGTGACGCGGATTGTTCATGCGAGCAGCTGCTGCCTCGTCTTCGACGCTTACACCGTGCAGCCCCACGCGCACGCCAAATGACTGCAGCGCCTGTACAAATATCACAGACCATCATGAAAGCCTAGATAATGCAGTCAATAGCATCTCTGCACAAACACCTCGACACGTACCTCGCGCGCCGGTCCGCTGAGCTGTCTCCAGAGCGCCGCGTACTCGCGCGCCACGAGCTCCCACACGGAGCTCGGAAGACGATCCCTCTGACTCCCCCACAGCTGGCGCTGGGTCTCAGCGGCCTTCTGCATCGCCTGCGTTGCGCGCTCGCGTACGGCGGTAAACTCGTGGATGGCTCTCTCGATCTCACTGCGCTTCGTAGGTGCGTCGTCGCTGAAGAGATCCAAGTGAACTTGCAGCGCTCGTTCTTTCTGGCTCAACTCGTCTTCCGCCACCGCTCGCTGCGTCGACAAGAAGTCAAAGCGCACTCGCAGCGCACGAACGAGCACTGGCACGCACTGAGCAAGCGCCTGCTCAGCTCGCTCGGTGAAGGCGCGTAGCGAAGCAGCATAGTCCTGTACCGCCGTCTAGCAAGCAGCAAATAGATTCCGCGTTACCGAAGACTGCCATAGCAATCACGACGTAGTTCAACAAGCAAACATGCAGCACAGTACCTCGAGCGATCGCTCTCGCTGCTGCTTCACGTGGACCATCATGTCCAGCAAGCCCTGGTGCTTCGCAAGCTTTGCCGTTGCCCTCGTGTGCCGAGTCGTGGCTCGACGCAAGTCCTCCTCACTCTCCCCTCGAAAGTAGCGCTGCCACCCGATCCGCGCGTCACTCGAGTGAACCACGGCCTCGAACGCATGGAGCTCGGCGCTGAAGGTGCTATCCCCGCTCGCTCGCAGTTCATCCTCGCGCTCCAAGACGAGCCGGCGGAGCTGCATCGCACGCAACTCGTTCCCGTGGCGTGCGTGCTCGAGCGCACTCTCGCAGCTTGACAGGCGATAGCTGGACTTACTGACCTTCTTGGCGAGGCGGTGGAGCCAGCGCTGCAACGCCTGATGCACTTGCACCTGGTGCTCGTCGTTCGCTCTGCCCTCGCTTTGGATGTCTTCCATTCGCTCCGTGAGCAACGAGCACTCGGTAGTCATGCTATCCGCTGTCTTGGCAGCAACTTGCGCTCGTTCTCTCGCTCTCGCTGAGCTGGCACCAGGCTGCTCGGGAAGGTCGATGGGATCTGGAAACACTAGCTCGTTCTGCACCCGAGCAAACGGCTGCAAATGAACAAACACAACAGCAAGCAAAGACCAGCAGTCAGAACCCCGTCGATAGTAAAACAGTGGTGATCTTGTTCCGTGCCAGCTCGTCGTTGTTGTCCGCCCTCGGTAACAGCAATAGGATGTCCACGATCGCCGTGGCGCACCTGCGCTTCCGCGTGAAGTGCTCAATTGACCCTGTGCTGTGCCGTTGGTGGCGCAGCCACTCCGCAGCGCCACCACACGCCGCGGCCACGAGTTGCGCGGTCTCCGGCGTGCCAGCCACGCCGAGCTGATCCCAGACTCGCGTAGCCCAGGAGAGATTGCGTTCATCCCTGTTGCCACTGGCGCTGGGTGGTGTGCTGAGAGCTGGTCTTGGCTTCTCAACTCGGTCTTGGATCACTTCGACCAGGATTCTCCGAGCGTCTGTTTTGCTGGACGCATTGTCTCCCTTCTCGGCTGATGGCCGCTGTGGCGGAGGCTCAATGACAACGACGTCGCCGTCGTCGTCACCACCACTTTCGCCGTCGTTGTTGTTGGCCTCAGCGGCACCGCTGGAACGCGCTGCACAATGACGCTTCTTCTTCGGGCTCACGGGTGGCGAGGAGCTTCTAAAGCTGCCGCTCGTGTCGCTGGAGGGCGGCGCGAAGGCTCGCTTCCCACACGTACAGAGGCGCACCAGGAGATCGCTGTTCCTCTGGGGCTCACTCGGTGGCTTCTCACTCCCACCACCAGCACCACCGACTCCGGCGGCACCAGCGTTCTCCATCGCTTCTCCGAATTGTTGTGTGGAAATTGGCGAGTGCGGAGCTTGGGGAGTCCTATATATCCTACGAATGACAGTTGGAGAGAGTACAGAGCCACACAAGTCGACATTGAGTCAAGTAAACCTTCAACTGCCGCACTCGTGTGTCGTGTGCGACCAGGGGGTGGCGTGGTGCTGTTGCTGGTAAAGGGGAGAAGGCGTCATTGAACACTCGCTGGAAGCGAAGGCACAACCCAAGGCCCCATTCGACGGCCAGCACGTGAATTTGGTTAGACACCGCTTTCGTGAGCCAGCCGTCGACGTCCGCAGGAGATCTGCTCACACAATTCTGTAATGGAGCAAACGTGGTTGCCTGGACACAAGCGGCATCATCTCGAGCAGGCAGCCAGGATGCTCCCTCCCGGCGAGGCTCGTCGCGTTCGCTACGAGGTGCACGACGAGCACTCCGAGTTGAACAAGGACGACCATTGAGGATTCTTGTTGCGCAGAGCGAATCGAGGTGCTTCGACAATATACCGTATTCTGCCAGAGTGATGGTCAACAAAAATGGCTGCATTCGAGGTGGCGCGAAGGAAGCGCCTCTCGAGGAGACCTCCTCGACACCACTCGACCTCTCTGGTGCGCATCTGTGCGACTTTGGCGTCTGACACGACCGCAGCAAAGAAGCGACTTGCTCGGGTGGTTGTCATACGCTAGTTGACGAGTCTCGAGCGGGATCAGGCATTTTGAGGACATGTTGCGCATTCCAAGGAAGCGTGGCAATCTGTTGAGACTCGTTGTTGCCTGTGTGAGGGCGTGGAGAGGCGGGTTCTCGTTCGTTGCGGAGCAAAATCGAAAGTGAGAGAAAGACTGAAACTGCTGCTCCGGGGCGTCACTGAGACTGCTGCGAAGGAGACCGATGTCACTTTAGCTGACTGGGATGAGAGCATCGTTTGTTCCTCGAACATGATCACTTCCGGAAAGAAGAGGATCCTTCGGACACTCACACCTCGTTCCCAAAGCGAATGGTTCTGATTCCGACCGTTCAGCTCCAACGACCACAAAGAGACCCGTTCGCATTCCCTCACCTTCGCGGCTTGTCAGCCCAGCAAAAGTGCAAGTGTATTGCTGGCACCGAGTGCTGCACCTCGATTTCCGCGACATGTTGTTTCAATAGCTTATCTCCCTGAAAGTCTCTATTCTTCAGTGTGGCAGCTCGCACTTGACCACCAACTCGAGGGGGTGATAGACTCTGGTGTTCCCACCCGTCGAGCCAACTATTCTGGTCTTGCGTGTGGAAGATCGAGGGACGATCCAGCTGGATATAGGTCATTTCCGACGGCGAACTCCTTCTGGAAGCCACACTCACTCACTTCACTTTCTTCTCCCAGCGCTACGCTCCAGAGAGAGAGAGAGAGAGATGGTGAAGACGCAGCCATCGCTAGGCCCCGAGCCACGAGACGCCGTGTTCAAGTCGTCACTGCTGCAGCCGCGAGACGAGTGGTGGCGCAGCCGCGTCCTCGTTGGCACCTTCGTCGTCCTGCTGCACGCGCTTGCGTGCGTCTACTACGCTGCGGTGGCGAAGCTCCATCTGTACATCCAGGCCACGGAAGGGTACAAAACGACGATCGAGTCGCTGGGAAGCAACATCTTGAGCTACTTCGACGCTGTCATCATCGCCGCCGTGCTGCTCGCGGTTGTTCACGCTCTTGCGATCTGCTCCCTGTGCTGGCGCGCGCTACCAAGAAGACACGCGGGACGAGTCCTCGCTGCTGACACGGACGCCAACAAACGCAAGGAGCACACCAAGTGGGCGATTCGTAGACAGCAGTTTGTGAAGAACGTGCTGGTGACGGCCGTGCGATGGGACCACAACGTCGAGAAGCTGTTCGGTGTCGGGTCCTACGAGCTCCTGGTCGTCGTGGAGGTCGGACTGCAGACGTTCCAGGCCTTCAAGCTTAGCCACCTGGTCGCTACGCCCTGGATCAACCGCCTGATGGTGTCCGTGATCGTCGCCAACTGCTGGTTCATCCCGGTCGTAAGCGTCGTCTTCCGCAAGAGGATGCCGACGTTCGTCAAGGTCGTGCACCTGGCGTTTGACTCGACGCTCGAAATCGTCTACGGCATGGCCATCCCGCTCGCGATCTTCTACCCGTACTTCCGCGACGCGAACCACATCCTGCACGACAACCCGTTCATCAACTTCTACATGGACACGTGGTTCATCAACGCGTTCGCTGAGAACAAGCAGATCTACGTCACGTCCTGGATCGACTTCCTCTCCAAGATGGCGCCGGGCGTCAGCCTGTTCCTTCGTCTCTTCTCACTTCAGAGCCAACGAGCCGAGCACGAAACCCGGGCGAAGACAGCGAGCGACTTGAAAGTCCCAGTCCAGGACGGGCACAACACAGGGAGCCGCAACAAGAAACGCGTTGTGAACTCACTGGTCTTCCTCATTGGGCTTGGACTGCTCGTGGTGCACCTCGCAGCGAATGTGACGAGTATCACTGGGAGTGATCCAGGTTGTCTGCTCGAGATGACGCCGCTCGGCTCGACTCAGTACGCCTGCGCCGTGCTGGAGGTGAGCTGCACGCAGAAGCACATCACGGGCACCAAGAGCGAGCTCGACAATGCACTCCGTCACGTGGACCCAGCCAGCCTCCAGGGACTGATCTTCTCCCACTGCGAGTCGCTATCGATGCCTCTGCGAATCAAGACGTTCCCCAAGTTGGTGGCGATCAAGATCCACAACTGCTCGATTGAAGAGTGGAGCGACGATGCGGCGCTGACAGCTCAAGCGCACCCTGTGCTCCAGACCCTCTACCTCACGATGACGAACATGAGCCAGATCCCCGACGGGCTTCTGTCTCCTAGCTTCCCGCCAACCCTGAGCGACATCGAGTTCTGTGGGACCAACCTGACGGGGCTGCCAATGGACCTGTCAAAGAAATGGTCGATGGTGTACAACTTCATGCTGGAATTGAGTCCTGGGATCACCGAGTTCCCGCCAGCGCTGTATCGTGCAGACGCCGCCATTCCGGTCGTGTCCTTGGCTTCGAATGGCCTCACCACGCTCCCGGCAGACATGTTCATTGACAAACAGGTTCCTTCGGTTCTCTTCCTGTCAGGAAACCCGTTGATCGCGCTTCCCGAACAAGTTGGTGCAACGCTCGCCGCGATGCATGTGGTGGCGATCGCGTTCACGAGTATCGCAGAAGTACCCGCGTCATGGATGCCTGCGTTTGATGAGGCCAATGTGACAAGCGCCAAAGTGCTTATGCCAGCGAGCACCACACCGCTGTGTGACAGGCTGCTGGGAACTCAGGCACAGCCTCCGAGCTCCGGTGCCGTCGTGAAGCCGACGTGGCTCCACGTCGAATGCTCGCCTGCGGATCCGCTCAACAAGCCGTACTTCTACCCGCTCGAGATGGAGAAGCAATGGCGCCAGGCGAATCGCGCGTGACCTCACGGTTAGTTCACTACACACGTAGTGGGTGCGCTGTGGACCACCCATTTCATGACATTGGCTTTATCAAATCCTTCCTGAAGCAACGAGTGATGGTCGAGAATGGGTCCAAGTTCCTGTGATGTGCGGTCGCGTCGGAATCAACAATCGATGCCGACGTGTCGCCATCCTGATCAGACACTTGGGTTTTATGGCCACCCTCGATTTCGAAAATCTGTCGAGGTTGACGTGGCGGGTTTTTTCCCACCCGTTCCAAGGAAATCCTTTCCAAAGCATGTCCGCCCGGCATGACGAGACGAAGACGCGGCTCAAGCTGCTCGTGCTCAGCGAGCTCGACGGGCAGATCCTGCGCGTGAACCGCCTCTGCGAGCGGCTCGTGTGCTCCGATGACGGCGACATCGACGCGATCCTCGTCAGTGGCGGGCTCGTCGCGCCACGCGCGCCGCGCGAGTACGAAGCGCTGGAGGCGGTCGCCGCTGCCGAGGGCGACATGATGGCGCTGGTCTCGCGGCTCGAGATGATCGTCTGCCGCGTGCTCTATATCCCTGACGACGTGCGTGCCCATGCGTTGTTCTTGTGCGTTCTGCATGTGGCTGGCGGTGTGTATGTGTGGCTGTTAATTGGCTGCCGTGTCGTGACGATGAGCAGAACGATCCGCCGACGACGCGCAGCCTCGTGGTCGCGCCGCCGACGCTGACGCAGTACTCTGCGAACGTTTATTCGCGCGAGCAGCAGATTGTGGACGGCGTTGTCGTCATGGGCGAGGCGTACTACTTCAAGTAACGTTTACGTTCGTTTTTCTTGCCAAGGAGGCTGTGAAAGTTTCATGCATGTCTGGCAAATTGACTGGGTTACTGTGTTACGTACTGCGCAGGCTCACGAATGGCGGGAAGGACCCAGTGGACGGCCACGACCTCGTGCTCGTGCTGCGAGATTCCGCTGCGAGAACCCAGCTGCCTGCTCTACGTAAGTGGCGACTGTCCTCGTTGCGTTATGGTTTACTGTCACCGAGGGAGAAGGCAAGCTCACCTGCTGATCTTGCATTGTCGTTCCTCACCGACTGTACTCCAGAACCTCCACTTGAAGCGCTGCAGCAGCCCCGCCACCTGGAGATCATCGGAGGCAGCCACCACCCACCGCACGCGAGCGCCCCGCTCGTGTTTCCAGGTACCGAAGTCCTATGACGACCTCCTTTAGCTTGTACGTACTAAACGATATGAATGATGCGTACCGGTGCTGTCGGAATTGCAGGCTCGCTTCGTTCAGGCCAGTTCACGATCCTCGAGCTGGAGAAACAGAGTGTCGACGACTCGTGGACCATCGCCGCATCGACGTCGCACCAGCAGCTGCCGCTCGCAGGCGACGCAGACGATGACGAGGCGGACGCCAGCAGCGTTAGTAGTTTCAGTGCATCACAGTGGTGAAACGCAGCATTTTAGGAGGATGCATGAGGTTGATGGCAGTGAGCGAGCCATGCTGATCGACCTCCTGGAGTGAAAGTCAAGGACACCTCGGGTTCGAATTGCGTCAAAATGAAGAAAACGCTGTGAAGTCTCGAGCGTCAACGGCCCCTCAGACTCATCGATCAATCCCACGAGAGCCACGCAGACACCGAGCAAGTCTGACGGCGATGAAGGATATCGATGTCGAAGGCCAATTGTGCAAGTCTGAAGTGAACGACTATCGATGTTGTAGGTCAAATGTCCTTTATTGCCGATATTTACTGTCCACACCCACAACGCAATTCTCTCTCTCACACACACACAACTGCCACACACAACTGCTTCCAAAGCCAAAGAACGCAGAACACGAGAGAGGAAGCGACGCGCCGCCTTTCTCGCCCATTCATGAACATGGGCGGCGGCGACGACTACTGGCGGCCCGCTTCTTCACACTCGCACTCTTCCTCCTCACAGCCGCTTTCGCAATCGCAACCGTCCTCGCAGGCCTCGCGCAACAGCGTGGACCTCACGGAGCTCGACCGCCTGCGCGTGCTCGTCAAGTACGAGTTCGAGACCGCGCTGAGCACGGAGGAACTGATCGAAGCGTTGGGCGCGTGCCACAACAACACTCACGAGGCCTACCATTACCTCAAGCGCAAGCGAAAGCAGCAGCAGCAGCAGAGCCAGGCGCACGAGCAGTACGCAATCTATACGATGCACGGCTCCGTGAATGACTCGGGCTCGGCGAAGCGCCGCCAGGACGACAACGACGTGGAGATCATTGAGAACCCAAGCAAGCGGCAGCGAGAAGGAACACCGCCGCCGCCACCCTCAACCGCAGGTGCTGCAGCGCAAGCACCGGCGCGGACACTGCGCCTGCACAGCTCGCAGAACGTGGACATGTCGCCGCCAGCGTCCCAGTCGTCGCAGTCGTTGTTGTTGCAGAGACAGCAGCAGCCGTACCAGATGACTGGCAGCGACACAACGGCGCCACCCAACACACAACAGGAGAGCGAAGTTGAGATCGTCTTTTCCCAGCGCGACGTCACGCCGCCGAATTCACAGCAGCAGACCGCAGGAGAGGAACAGAAAGAAGAAGACGCCGTTGACATGGAGATGGACGCATCGCGAGCGAAAGCGCAGCAGCTGCTCACCAATGCAGTTGAAGACCGGCGTCAGAACCGGATCACGAGCGATGCCAGCTGGATCAGCAGCGTTTTAGATTTGCTGCGGGTCTCGAGCAACTTGGAGATCGCGCAACAACTGGACCTGACGTGTGACGCGATGGCGGCGTGGCTGAAAGAGTTTGAGGAACCCGAGGTGGCGGCGAACAAGCGCGTGGGACTCGAGCTGCTCTTTGAGGTTTTGGCGAAGCTGCCGCGCTCCGACCATGTTGATGAGTTGGTACGTTCGTGGTCAATGTGTCATGGGTGCTCTACTTGTACGAGACTAAATGTTGTATGGACAACGTGGGATGATGTTTATCACAGAGTCAACACGTGCGGCCTGCAACGCAACTGAGCCAAGAAGCGAACGACGCGGAGATTGCAACACTTGTGAATCAGCTGCAGAACCAAGAAGTGCACCAAACTGCGCACGCGCGGTCGCTTGCAGTAGAGGATGTGATCACGCGCGTCACAGAGGAGTGCTCGTCCTGTCTGGAGCGGATCGCGTGGTTTAAGAACACCCACAAAGAGAATGTCGAGTACCAGAGTGGTGTGCGCGAGCAGATTCAAGAACTGCACTCGCGCCTGTCGAAAATGGTGGAGCAGTGTGGCACTGAGGTGCATGCTGGGGACTGTGCTGTCGACGACGCCTGGCAGCTGAAGGAGATGCGGTCGTTGCAGCTGCGCGAGTTTGTGATCAAGCGCCGCAATGAATTGCGCGCCAGTGGCGAGAGCGAGGTGAGCGCCGAGCTACAGGCGTATTTCGATGTGTTCAACTCGGACGACACGGAAGTGGTTGCGCTGCTTCAGTCGCGAACGGAGAGCGGCACGAAGATCCAGCAGTGCGTGCGCGGCATGCAGAAGGGCAAGAAGGAGTACACTTTCTACCAGAGCGCGACCAATTTGTTCAACAAAGTTCGAAAGTGTCGAGAATGGTCGCTGCAGGTAAGCTACAAGGTCTTGTTAGTGCCTGAAAATATGTGTATGTCGTTCTAATGTTGCTGTTGTTTGCGATGTGTGCAGAACGCACTGAAGAGCTTCGAAGACGCTCGGTTTGCTTCGGATCAGCGCACCACGGCTGCGCTCATGCGCTTCATCCCGATCCTGACAACTGCGCTGCATCGGTACAACGAGTTCCACATCGTCAAGCAAGCGCATGCGAAGGAGCAGGCGGCAGAGAAGGAGAAGGCGCTGGAGGCGCACTTTGACTTGTATGGTGACACGGCGCCGATTAGCAAGGACGAGATCGAGAAGGGCATTCGCGAGTTCGTGGGCATAATCAGCCGATCAACACAGAACATGCTGCAGATCGTAGATTCGCAGAGTCGCCTGTGGGAAGGCAAGAAGGGCGTGCTGCCTCGCGAAGTGTGCCGCGTGCTCGTGTTCGAGTACGGCAAGCTATGGAAGCAACTGAGTGGTTCAGTGCGAGATGTAAGTTGTGACGGATTTGGGATTTGAATGAGCCGGTGAGGTACTGACCTGTTTTATGTTTCCACAGGTGATGAAGTCGTTTGTGGCCAAGATCCAAGTGGATGGTTTTGGTGGTGATTTGCAGACCGGCACTCAAGTGGAGCAGCAGGCAATGCAGCCTGCGGTGAACGGAAGCACGCTGCCGCCGCTACCAGCAGCAGCAGCATTTGTCCACGAGAGCCCTCAGCGAGCGGCTTCGGCTCGCAACTCGTTGTCGCCTGGTGCTCCTGGTCTGAGTGGAGTGGACAACTCGAGTGCGCCGTCAATGCATTCGAACCCGGTGCGCGTGGAGCACGTGCCGATGTCGATATCGATGACGCAGGAGGTCGACGCGTTTCTTCGACACGCCAAGCCGACTGTGGTGGATGCGGATACACCAGCCACTTCTCCACCGAAAGCTCCACCGATTCCGCAAGTGGCCCCTCCTGTAGCCCGTGTAATCCCTGCCGCCCCCACCGTCGCTCCAGTGCACGAGTACGCAGTCGGCACTGTGCTGTACACGAAGTTTGACGTTGGCAAGAACGTGGCGCAGTTCTCGCGGGGCCGAGTGGATAAGTTGCTTGAAGACGGGACGTACTCGGTTGTGTACGACGACGGCGACGTGTTCACCGTAGCTCGCGAGTTCCTGTTCACCGAGGAGCAGGTGCGGATTATGATGTGTCTATGTCAGAACGACAATGTTGGATGTACAGTGTACGTGGATGACTGACAGGTTGTTATTGCATGTGGGCGTGTGCAGATGCAGCGAGATCTGGAGATTCGAGAGCGCAACCGCGACAAGGACGCGGCCACGGCGGACGCCGCAAACGCAGCGGACGCCTCTGGTGACGGCAACTGCGCGATCATGTAGGGCGTCCACCTATGGTGTGCGCTCGCTCGCTGTCGCGGCTGGGGAGTTTTGTTCGATGCAGTTGCCCAAGAGAGAGTCGCGAGTCAGTCAGTGAGCTTTGTTTGCTGCTTCAGTTCTCTTCAGTCGAGTCTTCAGTCGTTTTGGTTGCCATGTGCGACACACAGTCATTTAAGAGCAGTTGATGCTCCCAGTTGCATCAAAGGATCCGCTTATGAGTGAGAGACGTTGTGGTGGTGCATGTTGCCATTCTCATCGGCAGAGAGAGCCCTTGACGACATGTCACGTGGGACCACCTCTAATAGTAGTCCCTCGTGGTAACGGCGCGCGAAAATCGCCTCCTCTTTTTGAATCACCACAAGTGCTGAAGGGTGAGAGCAAAAGAGGTAGCGATGGTGGGCAAGCCCAGGTGGAACATCGTGGAGACGCCCTTTGTGGAGAAGCGCAAGACGCGCGACGGGCGCAAGGTGCTCAACAACTACGAGCTGCTGCAGACGCTCGGGCAGGGCCAGTTCGGCAAAGTGAAGCTCTGCGAGCGCATCCCGACCGTCGCGGCGCCTTGTGTCGTCACGACCGAGCCGACGAGCTCAGTACGAGCGTCAGCGTCCGCATTAGAAGCCGTCAACGATCTGCTTGGACCACCTCCGCCAGTGTTTGGTAATGGTTCAGCGTCTGCTGCTGCTGTTGCTGTAGCTGCTGAGTCAAAGCGCCGGCAGTTCGCGATCAAGATCTTCTCCAAGAAGGCGCTGCTCAAGATGAAGGAGTACGTCGCCGAGACGGCGCAGATCAATGGGGGAGCTCACAGCGAAGATGGAGCACACAATGGGGTCACAACAGCCGCTAATGCGACGCGCATGCGTGTGGTGACGGCGCTGGACCACGTGCGCGACGAGATCGCGATCATGCGCACACTCTACCACCGCAACATCGTGCTGCTCTTCGAAGTGATCGAGAGCGAGGGGAACGACAAGATCTACATGGTGCTCGAGGTCATGGCGCGCGGGCAGTGCATGGTGTTTAATGCCGAGACAAAGCTCTTCGCGAGCCCGTTGACCGGCGGCGTGCTCACGGACGCCTGGGCCAAGACGCACATTCAAGACATCCTCAGCGGCCTCAACTACCTACACAGCCGGCGCGTGTGTCATCGCGACCTCAAGCCGGGCAATATCCTGCTGAATACCGCTGGCCGCTGCCATTTAACCGACTTTGGTTGCGCCAAGGTGCTCCCGAGTACAAGCACCAGTAATAAAGCGTCTGCCACCACACAGCACCTGGTGTCGGATACCGTGGGCACGTACCAGTTTGTAGCTCCCGAGTGCTGCTCTGGCGAGCCCTACGATCCGTTCAAAGTGGACGTCTGGGCCACGGGCATCCTGCTCTACATCTTCTTGTATGGCAAGCTGCCCTTCGAGGCCGAGAGCACCAAGGAGCTCTTCGACGAGATCACCAAGTGGGACGCCGAGACGGACCTGCCGCCGAACAGCGTGCGCAACGTGGCGCCAGCGTGTCGCGATTTGCTGCTAAAGCTGCTCAAGAGAGACCCCAATGAGCGCATTTCGGTCGCGGATGCATTGCACCACCCGTGGCTGAGAGACGAGGACGAGGACGAAGAGCCGCTGTCGTTTTAGAGATAAAGAGAGCTCTGTAACAAGTCTATGAGTCTCTATGTACATGCAGTGCGTTGACTTTTCTCGCCGTCCTCTCCTTGGTGTCACTGATGAGCTCTTGGGCTTCATCACTTGTCGCCTTGTTTCTCGCTGTAGCAGACGTCCAACATGCCGTGCACGAGCTGGAACACCTCGCGCACGCGGATGCCATCCATGCCGCCGCCGGCGAACGGGTCCTCCATCGCGATCTCGACGTTGAAGATGCCGATCATCGTGAGACTCGTCATGGTGCTCAGCACGAGGCAGAATGCGAAGCTCGTGGACTGGTACTCGTCGCCGCGCATCAAGTAGACGTAGTACGGGCCGTAGAAGATCGGCAGCACGAGGATGAAGAGCCGCGTGAACGAGCGCGTGGCCTGCGGTGTGCGGTAGAACTTTGGCGATAACGCGACAAGGACAATTAGTGTGAGCCAACAGCCAGCATAAAGCAGGTTGTTCCAAGAGTCACAATGACGCACCTTGATGTTCTGGAGCTTCTCGAGGCGCGCCTGCAGCAGCCAGTGGTACTGGTTGATACGCGACGCCTCGTTCGCAGGCAATCCAGCCTCCTTCATGACCTCCACCTGCTCGTGGAGGCGCTTGAACGCCGTCATGATCTGCAGCTGCAAGTTCTCCACAATGTGCTCGTATCGCGACGCAACCTGGCGTCCGTGCATCGTGAGTCGATGACGACCGCGTGTCAGCGTGGGCAGCAGCAAGATCGTGCAGATGTCCCTGAGCACGGACACCAGCAGCTTCTTCGTCTTCTTTGCGTGGTCGCCCGGCAGCTTCTGCCGACCGTTGTCGCCCCAGTTCCAAAGCGCGTTCGCGAGCAGGATGTTGGCAAACAATGCCTTCGCTGATAGTGACCACACCCACATAAGACAACGTCAGTCGGTCTCAACACGTCCATATACACAAGACATAGATATGGACCCATTGAAGCCTAAACAAACGAGCGCTTACCTTCTGCGAGGACGTCCAGAGCGAGCTCGCGCCGCGTGAACGCCTGCTTGATCTGCATGATCATGGGCGCCACGATCGCGAACGACACGATCATCCACGAGATGTTGGCGCCGAAGCTCTTCCCACCGCGGTTCTCACTATAGAGATAGTACCCCGTGGTCGCCAACAGTGAGCTCATGACGACGAACAAGCTCTCGAACGTGACCAGGTGGATGCCAAAGATCTTGCTCGCCGCGTAGAGGTCCAGCACCGAGTCGCGGAAGCTCTCGCACGCGTGGTGGAGCGCCGCACGCCCTCTGGTCTCGATGTGGCTGCTCGACACTTGTCGCCTCAGACTTCGCTCCTCGTCGAACTCGGTGTGGTCGTGGCCGTTGCCGCACGTCGTCACGGGCGGCCCATCGAGATGCAAGTACCGATCGTGGTAATACCGCGGGTCGTTCCCGAGAAAGTACGCGGTCGCAGCGGTATCGCTGCTCTGCACAGTGTGCTGCTGCGGGTCGTCCTCTGAGACATAGTGCTGCTGCAGCTCCGCCTCCAAAGTGTCCATGTCGACGTCAAAGAGGGTGCAGTCACTGTTGGTGGCGTTGATCGCGTTGTTGTTGTAGCTGCCCACGGGCTGTTGCGGAGACATCGGCGGCGCGCGATACGAGTCCGTGACGGTCGCGGGCATGGGCGGCGCTGTGTGACGACGAGTGGCGGCGAGCAGTGACAAGCAGCAGGACGGGGGCGTAATGAGTTGCGCTCCCAGCCGCACTTGGAGTTCTTGTGGTGTCGTGCCCAACGACTTGTTCTGAAACGGAGGAGGACCAGCATTCTGTAGTAGCACTGTGACACACCCTTGGTCACCTCCTCCTCCCTCCCTCCATCGGCGGAACACCGTGTCGCAGAGTGGGTGGTCCACATTAACGTGGCGAGCAGGACGATTGCTTGAAATCCTCTTGCCAAAATGGGAGCATTTGAGATCGCGCAAAGCATAAACAGATTCAGACTTCACGAGCAGCGGAGATGAAGTTGTTGCTGGACAACTGAGGCACAGATTGAGCCCATAACAAGCGTCGTTGTTGCTGTGGTTGTCGAGAAATGCTAGAAATGATGCTTTTTTGGGCCAGATCGGAGGGGATTTCACAATGATTCCAAATAAAACAGCAGCGAAACAAACCTTTTGGGTCAAACTAAAAAGGTACAAATCAAGAAAAGGGAAGTCTGGAATTAGTGACAAATGCATGAATCAAAACAGACGTCTGCTTTCGTCGTGCGACTTCACTATGGCGACTGCGCAACGGGTACTCACCCTGTTGTTCTCCGACATGTGTCGATCTTGCAGCGAGTAGCTTCTAACGGTGATTGTCGGACACGTTTGTGCTTTTGCAGCAGCACGAACTCTCTTCTACGTTGTTGTCGCGCCAAGGTCCTCTGGAGTGGGATCGATGGAGAGCGGGTCCGGCCATAACTCGACTGGGATGAGCGGCAATATCGTTCTGTAGATACCGCAGATCTTCTCCGAGTTGCGGTTCGGGCGCTCGAGATCTGCCAGTGCATGACTCCAGAGTGCCTCCACTTTGTCTCCGGAGAAGTTCGCTTTTGACGTGGGCGAAGCGAGAAGGCACTGCTTGTCGCCTCCACTCTCGGGATCTCCCCGACGAAGAACAACACCTGGCTCGCTGGTGGTGATGGTGGAAAGCGCTGGTAGCTCTGCAGCGCGTTCACGTTGCTGTAGAGATTGTTCAGAGGGGTCTTGAAGTCACGGACGACGTCGCTGTCGTTATCGAGGCTCACGCACTCGTTCGTCATAGCGGAGTCGGCGATAGTGCTGTGGAGCTGCTCCAACGTCCACAACTCGCGCTTGGAGTAGCGGCGCTACAGGGTTCCATAGCCACGATCACATTGGTTCTTGGTGTGTCCTCGGACAAGAAACCGGATGTCCGCAGAGTCCACGCTCTTGCTGTGCGTGAGGAATGAGAGGAGCTTGATCACGGCGTTACTTTTGTTCTGCCACTGCAGCTGTCCGCATTGATGATCTACTTCTCTCCGCCGCGTGTCTCCCAGCTGTAGATGCAGCGCTCCACACAGCCGTCTGCAGTGAAGAGGTCAGCGCGGCTCCCACGGCGAGTTCCTGCAAAAGGTGCGTGCACAGGGCGACGATCTCGAATAGCGCACCTGTTTGGATACGCACGAGCCAAGTCGGTAACGGTGCCACCCCGTTCTGCTTCGCTCGTGGGAGAACCCCGTCAAGCGGCGGTTGTGACGATGTGGCACCCAAAATCGCGAACGACGTCGCAACGTACCGTGCTTCCGCGATGCTCCGCTTGGCAAGTTGTTGAGTGGCATTTGATGTGGGGCTGCCGGTCAGCACGGACCGCACCGTCGCTCAAGCGCGCGCACGTAGAGTGGCCGAGCCACCACTTGGGGAGATGGCTGACGACCTTCCGAGCCGAGCCTGACGGTGGGTGGCTTTGTCGTCTTTCAAGGCGCGAGCCAGTAGCAACGAGGCGTCGTTTCGTCAAGCGCGAAGCGAGTTCGCAATACGTTTGCGCATCGTAGGATTACATATGTGAGGGTTTGTTAATTCGTTGAGGGTGTTCCACCTCCAAGAACAACAGTCTCCGTTTCCCCAAAAGTTCGGAAGTGGTCTTCAGCTCCATGTGATCTGGGCCCCTGCGAACCAGCTGAGCCCGCAGTTTCGGTTCTTCTCTGCATGACAATCGTCTGTGACAAGGTAAGACTGAGCTGGCGAATAACTGCGTGTGTCAGGCGGGGCATATTGTGTTCCGGGAGTGCTTTTGCGTGTGTGTTCGACTGTAATAACGGCGAATGAAGGAGAACTCGCCTCCCTTCGTATTGAGATCTCTGTTATCTAGCTATTGGTCTTGGTATGGTGGCTACGTCTCCCACATACCGCCTTGTTTGATTTCATTTTACGAGTGTCGTGACAACAGTTACAAAAGAGTATTGAGTCAGTCTGTTTCGCAATTGTGTGGAGTGGTACAAAGTCGGCATTCGACTTTTCTGTGCTAGTCGATGAGTGTGAGTGTGTGTGTATGTGTGTGTGTGTGTGTGTGTGTGTGTGTGTGTGTGAGTGTGTGTGTTTGTGTGTGCGACAGCCGCCTGTGTCTGAGTGAGAACCGCTTGCGCATTGACAACAAGCACGTTCAAGTACGTCTCCCTTTCTCGCGAGCTTTTTGAAAGTGAACTCAGCCACCTGATTCTTTCCAAATCAAATATACATCCCAAGTGAGAATGGGAGAGCAAATGTTTGACTGCAAGAACGAGTGTAACAAATGGGGACAAGTGATTAGATGAAAGCACATTCTCTCCCACAGAATGGCCTACGCATTTCGCTCTCCCCCTTCACGTTTTCAGCACTCTTACATCCCGGGTGGGCTCTTTGTTTCTTTCTCCAGATTGTATCCATCAAACCACACAAATGGAGATTGAACCGAAGGGATTCGTTGTCAGGTGATGTAGTTGGCCGGCTTATAGGTGGCGGAGGGATTGCATACTACATCATACAGTGGTACGGTTGTGATGACCCTGAAGATGATTGGGAGCCGAAGGCCCAACTCATCGAGAATAACCACACACCCAGTGTGTGAGAGATGAATGCATTTGTTACATAGCGAGATCATCTGATCTCGGAGTCTGGTATACTCTCGGTCCGAATCGGCAGTTGCATGCTGTCACTGGCGCCGAGCTCCAAGATGCTAACAGCAGCACCATTTGTACTTTGTCATTGGCAGCTCCCTAAACCCCAGCGACCACTCTCCGCGCTGTAACATTCGGAACCCTCCCCGCGGTGCTCCCAAACACCACAACAGGGAAGAAATGGGAAAATATCCACATTGTTGCAGCGTTCAAATTCATGCAACAAGCTGCAGCCTCTTTCCAACAACCCAGGCACACAACACATTCGTGTGACTGGGTTGAAGAGCGAGGTGTGTTTGCAAATACTGAACAGCACATGTTGCGACCTTCTCGAGTACAGTACTCACCTCTGTCAAGAGAGACAGATGATGGCTGTCTTTGCATGATCTTTTTTCAAGGTCGCTCTTGGTTGCTCTCACACGAGAACAACAACGGGAAGCTCACACGCCAGCAAGAAGCACAAGAAGCAGCATGGGCAACAAGCACCCCAAGCCACGCGGAAGCTCCAACGCCAAGCGCGACGACGTCCCTGGCGCGCGTCCGCAGCAGCCGCAATACCAGCAGCAGAGCGCGCTGCCGCCGGCCGCGCCCGTGTCCGCGGCACAGTACGCGCCTCCTCCTCCTCCAGCAGCAGCAGCAGGGCCGGCGAGTGGCAAGCCTCCCCGCCCGGCGGCGAACAGCTCCCACTTGGAGTTCAAGCTGAGCCAGCTGGACGTGTCGACGATCTTCGCGCCGCACGAGATCCAGGCGATCCGCAAGCACCTCGCGGGCCTGCTGGGCCAGAGCGAGAGCGACCCCGTGGTCATCCCCAAGGACGAGTTCTTCCGCTTCCTCGGCACCACGTCCTCGAGCCTCTACGTCAACCGCCTCTACTCGATCTTCGACCTCTCGGATAACGGATACGTACGTGCTCTTGTGCTGTGTGGCTGTACGGCGTTATGTGGCTAGGTTGATAGGGGGAGCAGAGCCAATGTGGACGATGGAGCTCCCTTCCATTAAGATTGAGCTTGGCTGATTTCTTGTTATCGGTATGTAAACAGGTGACGTTCGAAGACCTGATCAACGGCCTGTCGGTGCTCAACCAGAAGGCGACGCGCGAGCAGAAGCTCATGCTGTCGTTCCACCTGCTCGACCCGGAAGGCACGGGCTACATCACGAAAAAGATGACGACCGACGTGCTGCGATCCTGTCTCGCCGAGTGCCGAGGTATGTTCGCTTTCATATTGCACTCCTCTGACGTTTGTGTCCATATTCGCTCTGTGTACAGTCTGCTAACATCGCGATATCTGCTGTTGTTTTGTGATAATGCAGAGCTTGAGATCAGCCTCTCGGAGGAGCAGATCGCGCGCATCGTGAACTCGACGTTCGACGAGGCCGACCTCGACCGCAACGGCCTCATCGACATCAACGAGTACCACGTGAGCCCCCGCAAAATTGACTTTTCTGTCCTCCTAAGCAAGCGTCCACCACTGGCAGCCTGTATCGAATGATGTCTTGACGCGTTCATGTGTTCCGTTATGCTGCGTGACGACAGGCTCTCGACGCGAAACACCCGGGCTTGTCGGACTTCCTCACGGTCGACGCCTTCGGCGTGCTCAACCACCTGGAGAAAGTGCACTCGATGAGCATCACCGGTGGTGTCCCTGCGGAGTAAACTAACCTGCGGGCCACGCGGAAGGGCGTGTTGGAGTGAGTCGATCAAGTGCATGGGCAAATGACAGGGAAAACTGGCTGGCAATGAGAGGAACTCGGGTTAAAGACAACGCCTTTGAATGGACAAAAAAACTTTTCGCTTTTCTATTGGGGCGTGATTATTGGTGCTATGCCTTGTGCGACTGTCAGAACCGGTTTACTTGCTGTCCGGGCCCACTGGGGTCGTGCCCGTGAGACCGTAGACGTCGATGTACGCCTGCTGCTTCTTGAGCAGACTGAGCGAGATGGCGCTCTTCTTGATGCCCTGGCCCCACTTCTCGGCGAACACGACGGCCGACGCTGGCGTTGGCGTTGGCGCAGTCGTCTTCACGAGCTCGGGGACCGCAGGGCTGGCCGCGGTCTTCTGCTGCGTGGTCGGCGGGGTGGCGACGGGCTCCTTCACGGTCGGTGCCGCCTCCTCCTTCTTTGTTGGCTCTGGGGACCCGGCGGCGGGGGCTGGCGTGGCCACGGTGGCGCTCGCCTCGACCTTGTAGTCGGCGAGGCCCGCGAGGTACTCCTCCTCTTCGCACACGACCATCATCGGCTGGCCCACGGCGATGTTCTCCGTGCCCTCGGCCACCAGGATCTTGGCGAGCCACATGTCGTCCGTGGCCTCGTAGTCGACGACCTGAGATAAAGGAGAGCGCAAGAGGCAAGCAGTACATTCAGTAACGACACTCTCAGCATAGCATAGCTAGAAACAGCAGCACAAGAAGCGTAAATGCACACGCACCGCCTTGTCGGTCTCGATCTCGCAGATGATGTCGCCGGCCGTGATGCGGTCGCCCTCCTTCATGCGCCACTTGGCGAGGTTGCCGCTCTCCATCGTCGGAGAAAGAGCTGCATTCACGAATCCCAAACCACGCAACGTCAGCACACCACTACAATAAAGACCTACAGTCTCGATATCATCCACGCGCGCCGTCTCTAGCGCACGCGTAAAGCACACGTTCCGCACGTGCACGTGCAGGGAACAGAAAGATGAAGCATGCTTGCCAGCAAACTAACCTGGGAGCCCGACAAGCTCGTGCGGTGGGTACGACGCGAAGCAGCGCTTGGCGGTGACGATGGCGGCGGCGCGGCGCGCTGGGATAGCGGAGCGGAGAGCGTGGCGGAGCATGATTCTGACTGCGGGGTGGAGTGATGAGAGGGTCTGGGATGCGCTTTTCTCTCTCTCTCTTGCGGACGGCGGGCGCGTTTGGATAATGAGCGTCTCGAAGCGCAGCTCTTGCGCCCATGCATGCCCAAGCACCAAGCATCAAGATGGGATGGGAACCCTTCTAAGTACGGAGCCATACTAAGTACGATGTTGATGGATGACGATTCCCACACAAGCAGACAGAGACAACGAAAACGGAGCAGCAGCCACTTCAGCCAAACAAAACAAAATGAAAGACGCTTCGATTCGCACAGCGATAGAGAGACTGAGTTCCTGCTGTACGCCGCTGCTGCTGGTGCGCCGGGGGTTCTCTAACTGCGGAACGAGCGCGAGAACTGCTCTCGGGCCGACGCAAACGCCTGCGCAATCGAAGCAAGAACAACGTGAGAAATGAGCAGCTCATCAACGACATGAAAAAGTGTCGGAACTTCGTCGAAGGCGCACCTGTGAGATCGTGAGCTCGCCGATGGGCACTTCGTTGTCGATACCCTGTAGTTAGAGAGAGCAAATACATAGGCACTCCGCTTTCATGAGATTGCCAAAGACGGCAAGCGAAGTACGCTCCAAGACAAGCGTACCCGCATCAGCACACGGTTCGAGATCGACGGCGTGTCCAGCTCCAAGATAATGCTGCACACACATACATCACACGACGGTTAGCTCGTATACAAGAGTTCCGTATCATAGAGATGTAAAAGTGACGCACCCTCCGTCGACGACTTCATCAAACGTCAAGAGCACCAGCTCGATGTTGTCCAGGATCACGTGGCGATCCATTCGACCCCTGGGGATCGATCACACCGTAAGTGTTAAACAAGTCCAATCCGCGCATTGAGGACAAGGAGACGCTGACAAACGTACTTCAACAGGCTGCTCGCAGCTTCAAACGTGGCGTCCAGAACGCTCAGCAGAATCAGCTCACTCTGTTCTCGCACAAAATGCGCAAGAGCAAGCAGCAAGAAGCACACGCGAGTCAGTAAGAGAGTACCACTTGATACAGGATACAGGCAAGCGCAACATACCTCATGCGCCGAGCCAATGACGTGCATCGTCACGTCCGAGCCGCTTCGGTACACGCTCACGATGTTGTCAATCAGGATGATCTCAGCTGCACATTCACACGCGGCAAAGTCGCACAACAAGTGTGAGCCCTTCATCTCGGACCAATACGGTTAAGCAAGTAGCCGCTTTTTTACGCGTACCTTCGATTCGCGGGTTCGAGTTCTTTGTCTTGAGGTAGAGCTTCTTCTCAAGCGCAAGCTGGTCCTTCGCCGTCGGGTACGACTTGTCGTAGTACTTGGCACACACGCGGTTGCCATCGCTGTCCAGGATGAAGATCGCTTTCACGGTAGGAGACGCCGCCTGTGCGTAACGAAGCAAACAACAGGCAAGAGAGCGTGAAACGATGAGCTCCTCTCAGTTCTATGTGACAGCAGGACGCAGAGCGCCATCGCGATAGAACGCAGAGAGGGACAGCAGCGGAGCATACAGTAGATGCGTTGATCTAGCGACAGAGCAATACACCAAGGCGCTGGCTCCCTTCGTGAGCGTCGTATACCGACAGACAGACGTCCGTACCTTGACCATTTTGCACGCGTTTGCTTTGTTTTTCGCGTGCTGAAAATGCGGCTCCCCCGCATCAGGGAATCTTTTGTGTGATCGTCTGGGATTATCGGCCAATCAGAACGCTCGACAAGATAGCTTTGTCGATGTGGGGTGACCTGATTGGCTACAAATGTGAAATTGAAGTCCCTGGGGGACAATTTGTGCTGCCAGTTCAACGCACACGACCTGGAACAGGAATGATGAGATTGGTCGCGAGCATGAGGAAATTGGTTTTGACCTTGATGCCAGCATGGAAGTTCCTTCAGCACTCTGCTCCGACATGAGAAGACGAACAGACTCTTCGATGACTGGCGCAAGAGCAATAAAAAGGGCAAATGCATATGGACTGATCGATAGATCACATCTCGCTCTCTTTCTTTTCTTGGACCAGGTTGATAACTTCAGCTTGTAGCTCGCTGCTCACGCGAACCGCACGTCGTAGTCCGGGTTGAAAGGCGCCACCCGTCGGTCGTCCGAGCCAGCGAACGTACCCCCGCGCTGCGTGCTGAAGTCGGCTTGGTCGAGCACGTCGATAAGAGCGGGCAGACTTCGCTGGTGCTGCAGCGTGTTTTGGCGCATGTGGCTGCTCAACGCAAAGATGCGCGACATCTTCTGCTGGAAACGGAACTTGTACGGCTTGGGCGGCATCGCCGACACGCCGTCGGGGTCTTTTCGCTTGATGTAGCACTTGTAGAAACGCTCCATCTTCTTCTCCATGGTCCTGTTTCATTCATAAAAGTAAGGAGGCAATTAAGCGTTAGACGAGGATAATAGAGACACTAGACAGGAGGAGTGCCGAACGCACCACTGCTGCAAGAAGTCGATGATGCCGAACTGGTAGAGAGATGGTCCCGACACACTCGTAGCGACTTGCGTGAACAGGGTCTCGTCCTGCTTGTCCATCGTTGGACGTGGCGGCAGCAGGTCGCTCGTGTCCACCAGATATTCGGAGCTTTGCACTCCCATGAGCAGACTGTAGTCCATGATCCCTTGCTCGCACAGGAAGTCGCTGTCCTTGTGGATCTGGTCGTAGATCTTGTGCGCTTGGTTGGGGTCAATGCGAATCTGCAACAAGAGACACCCGGATCAGTCATGTGTGTCACCAAGCAAGGGAGTCTTCGAAAATGATTTACACATACCTTGGTCATCAAATCGTTGTCCTTCAGCACAATGTTAGGCTCGTGGAAGTTGAATCCGTCGCCGCACTCCTGGTTCCGCGTACTTCCGAAGGTGTACGCGGCATTACAGTAGCGGCACGTCGTCTTGTCACCAGGGCGAGGAACCTTCGCGTTACGATCAATCCAGGAGCCCTTGATGTCGTAACGGTGGTGGATGACCTGTTTTGAAGATATGGTAATCAGCATGGTTAGCGATTTCGACAAACGCTCGTTGGTTTGGGTTGATTGAGCTTGCTCACCTGAGTGTCCGCGAACAGGTTTCCCATCACGACAAAGTAGTACATCTTGCCGTACAAGTCGACGGCGTGGCAGCCGTAGAAACGCGTCAAAAGCGTGTTGTAGTTCGCCACGATGTACGCCTCATAGTTCGGGCCGATCTTGCGCAGGAACGTGCACTCTTCCGGCGACATGGTCTTACAAATCAAGCGCTCGTCGCCAGTGAAGAACATGAAAGCGCCACTGCGACCTTCGCTGAAGCGTTCCTGTGGTGAAAGAGACAAAAAAAGAAAGAAGCACATGAGTTAGCAAAAGGGATTCATCGCATCGTTGTGAAGCGAAGCTGCTTTGCTCGTCGCACCTTTGTCGTCGCTCCAAACATCTGGATGTACTCCGAGTCGCTGATGCCGGACGACAAGCGGACATTCCGGAACGCAGAAGGACAGAACGACCAGAACTTGATCGATTTCCCCTGTTAACGTAAGAAGGCAGAAGTTAGGTACCCCACTCGGTTAACGAGGGTCACGATTGCCTCGGCAAACTGAAACATCACTTACCTTTTCGCCTTCGCCAGAAATTGGGATCGTGATGAGCTCATCTGCGACCGCTCGAACAGACTCCTTGATGCCAGACGTGGTGTAGTACAAGATCTCAGATCGCAGCGCCGTGTTCACCTGAGGACTCAAGTCGACGTCGACGTCAGCAGATTCTTGGTTCCGGTTGCCACGGCCGTGTGGAGTTCGCCTGTTGGTATGCCACGTTAGAAACAGTGCTGCTGAAAGATCGAATACAGCAGGCTG
Source organism: Globisporangium polare (assembly GCA_023333845.1). Lineage (NCBI taxonomy): Eukaryota > Oomycota > Peronosporomycetes > Pythiales > Pythiaceae > Globisporangium > Globisporangium polare. The sequence goes on along the minus strand of JAASFQ010000285.1, from coordinate 6,262 downwards.
GTGAAGAAAGGGTTACCTTTCGATGCTGTTCACCGCGAACCAAATCACGTAGTCCAAGTAGCCCTTCGACGAGATCAGGAAGGCGACAAGCTGGCGGAGCACTTGCGCAATCGCTTTCGAGTCCGACGAGTCGCTTCTCGTGCCGACAAAATACGCGCACATGTACAGCAGAAGCAACAGCAGCCAGTAGAACACGTAGGCGCCAACGAAACTATCCCAGCAAACAAGAAAACAATCGCAAAATCCCGTCAGTCACTACTCATCCAGCTAACGCACCACCCACGGTGAAGGAAGAATCCCATTAGGTAAACCTGACTCACAATGTAATGAAGTTGAGCACGCGAAGACGAATGTTGTACGTCTTCGGCACACCACGGAGGTACAAGCGATGCCACGCCAACGTGAGCACGCTGTGTGAACAATATTCAGACATAGGTGGTTAGGAAGCATCCACTGTCTAGCAAAAGCTCAGACAACGAGAGACGTACCACACGCAGACGAACACCACCAAGATCACGAAGCTGTAAATCAGGATCCATGGCCACTGCTGCGCGTTCAGAAAGCTCGAGTTTGTGTTGCACATTTGGACTCCGTCAGCACATGTTTTGCCCGTCTCACAGCAAATTCTCGACGACGCCAGGCAGAAGCCGACGACGGCGTCAATGTCCGAGTTGTACTTGACCGACTGTCCATCCACTGTGAAGAAACCACCGGCGCCGCTCACGCCGTACGTGATGGCGCCCATGACAATACCTAGGGTAAGAAGGATACAGAGACGGATCATTAACAGCCGTAGTTCCAGAGATAAACTCATGACAAGGATCTCTCTAGGTTGACACGCTACGATTCATACCTCCGAGCCAAACCCACAGGTGGTAGAACCGCATGAGGCGCTTGTAGCTGGTGAATGGACTGGTGAGCTAGGGTTTCACAGCGAAACAAGCACAACAAAGTGAGTCAAGTGGGCAAATATGGTGGTGTCACGGAGGTAGGTGATTTGATAAGATACTCACCGAGAAGAAGAGGTCGCACGCCATGACGAGACCCCAGGCTTCGGATGTGAAGAAGAAGAACTCGGTGATGCCCGCGAGCCCGCGGCAGTTGGTGTTGTCATTGCTCTTCGGGTCAAAGTTCACGAGCACGTTGAGCAGCAGACACACCGCAAGGAACATGCTGAGCACGGATCGGATGTGCACAATCGGGTTCGGGTGCTGGTGCCAGTGCTTCTTGCGGTAGTAGGTCATGACGACGGCCGAGCCGCAGATGATCGTGTTCACGGAGCCGGCGATGAGCCCCGTCCAGCGGTAGTCGTAGAGCGCGATCGAGATCCCGAGGAACGCCATCGTGAGGCAGCAGCCGAGCAGCTGCGACTTGCGGTTCTCGAACCAGCGGATGCGCGCGTTCGAGACCGACTGCGCGCGGCCGCGGAACTGGGACGTCATGTCCTTGTTGATCACGCGGATGATGTTGTTCTGCGTCGCGCGCGGGGTCGTGATCAGCGGCTGCTGCGCCGACGTGCTCGTGAGCGGGTCCGCGCCGATCACGCTCGAGTTGCTCGGCGCGTAGAAGTTGTTGGTGCTGCTCCCATTCTCGGACGGCGTGTAGCGCGTCGTGCGTCGGAAGCCTCCCGTGGGACCGACGGTGTTGAACGGCGGCTGCTGCTGCTGCTGCTGGTTCGGGTCGCCGCCATTCATAAAGCCCGAGCCTGTCTGGATCTGGCGCATGGCAGGTTCGCTCTCACCCGTGTCGGGCGCGTTGTGGTAGGGCGGCTCCATGACGTAGACCGACGTCGAGGGCGGGCTCAGCTGGTTGATGTACGGGTGCTCTTCTCCGAGCACGGGCGTGCCGCGGCGCTCTCGAGACGATTGATTGCGCGCGCTGTCCGTGCGGCGCATTCCTCTTTCGCTGGTGACGCCACCAACTCACTCTGCCTCACACACACACACACACGTGCGTTCCAATCCCGAGACAGAAGTGCGTGTACAGATAGACAAGTGAGTGCCTTGCCTTCCTCGCGTTCCTATCGCTGCTTGCTGAACGAGCCGATTGGGCGAGTGCGGGCAAAGAAGACAGTCAGACGGCGCGCTCGAATAAACACGTGCGAGGTCCGCCATTGCTGGCGCGACCTTCGCGCGACATTTGCAAGCGCAGCTTCTGGCTCTTTTCTTCAGCACTCTTTGAGATTGCGAGCCATTTTGGCCTCGCTTGACCTACCCCCTTCGAAAGTGTCATCAAAAGATGATGGAGAAATGTTGCGCGGAGGTGGGGAGGAGAGCAAGTGGATTCTTTTGATTGTGGCTTCCCGCTCGCAGTCCATAGTGAGATGAGGTCTATTTGGGGCGCTTCTGGTGGGTGGCCTTGTGCGGAATGGAGAGCGGGCTCTCCACGCGCCATCTCCACGCGCCATCTCCACGTGAGCTCGTGGAAATGGAGAGGGAGCTCATTGGCGTCCACCGAGCGCAATATGTCGCTACGACAGCTTCGCGTGCATGTGGCTGTCGCACTGCGGGACTCCACAAGTCCAAGGAGATCTTTTCCACGAGCAAGCCACCGCTTGCTGCGACGATTCCTTCCATCGCGACGGGATGCTGAGCGGACCCAGCACTCACTCAGCTCGAGCTGTGGAAGGAAATCGTTGCGAGCAGCAGGACTCGTTCGACGCAACGCGTCAGTTCCGACACGCAGCGAATGTGCGGCGCGCAACGAGAGCTCCTGGTGAACGCGCCGCTTGTGTCGCTCATCGACCTGCCTGTCAGTCAGTCAAGTCCGCGCCGCTCTCGTCGACTTCAAGTGTGGCTGTCCGCGGATGGCCCTATAAATGCTGCGCGCGGGTGTATACATCTAGCGCGCGCGGTACTCGCGAACGTGCAATGACGGCATGACGTCATGGCCCTTTTTACATGGAACTTCAGCTGGTAATTACGCCTTCAGTATTGGCTGAAGGCGCCGTCGCGATGACGGGGAGCTCCGATCCGCACGAGCTCCAAATGCGCCACCACGAGCGTCATGATATGGCTCCTCCCTGTTCTCGCTCTTCCTAAAACCATGGCGCCTTCTCCAGACGCCAGATCGGAATTTGACGCGCGCCGGGCAAGCAGAGACCACCCCTTGTGAGCATGTCCCCTCCTCCGCAGAACGGCAAGAAGGTCGGCCCGCGCGACCTCGTGAACGGCGGCGTGCTGCAGTGCATCGAGGCGGCGACGCTCGGCATGCCCTTCGAGGTCTGGAAAACGCGCATGGGCCGCTTCCGCAACGAGAACACGATCCAGGCGTTCCGCAACGTGATGCGCGACGGCGGCGGCGTCTCGGCCTTCTGGGCCGGCACGGGTCCAAAGATGGTCGAGTCCGCCACCAAGGGCGCCATCCTGCTCTACTCGAAGGAGGCGATCTCCGACTCGCTGCTCGGCGCGGGCATCGGCAAGACCCCCACGGGCTTCTTGGCCGGTGCCGGTGGTGGCGTCTGCCAGGTCGTCGTCATGGGCCCGTGCACGTTCCTCGTCACGGCCGCTGTGACGGGCGACAAGTCGATCACGACGAGCCAGCGCATCAAGAACGTCTACGGCGCGCACGGCATCAAGGGCTTCTACCCGGGCGGCACTGCCATCGCGTTCCGCCAGGCGACCAACTGGGCGTCTCGCCAGGGCTTCACTGAACTCGTGCGCGAGCAGTTCAAGCTGCGCCTGCACGGCGACAAGGACGCCAAGCTCACGGTCGCGCAGGAGGCCAGCGCCGGCATCGTCGGTGGCGCGCTCGCGTGCTGGAACCACCCGTTCGAGGTCGCGCGCATCCAGATGCAGTCGGCGGCAGACCGCGGCGAGCCCAAGCAGAACATGATCCAGGTCTTCCGCACGGTCGTCAAGGAGCAGGGCTACGGAGGGCTCTTCAAGGGCATCATCCCGCGTCTCGGTCTCGGCATCTGGCAGACACTCTTCATGGTCACGGGCGCCAAGCTCGTGCGCCAGGCGCTTGAGGACAGCAAGCAATAGAAAGAGAGCGAGCGGTTGTTTTGCATGTCGTTGAGAAATCAATGAACTCGTTTTGTACTTGTCCACTCGCATTGTCTTTCCTCTATCTCACAATGCCATGAGCGACTGCCAGTGCTGCAAGTCGACTGCTACCGTGGGCATATCTACATGTCGGATCGCAGGATCTCGCGCAGGCACATGGTCGCGAATGATCCGCTCGGCAGCGAGAACGACGTGCGCAGCAGCTGAGCGTCTGTTTTTTCACATTTGATTGACAAACATTTCACATAGATACGAGCGTTCAACAACCACCAGGAACTGATCCAGTTTTCACTCGTCGCAGATCACTCCATACCTGACTCAAACGACCATTCAAGATCCTTCGGCAGTGCCACCAGCGCGCGGTACGAACCCTTCACTTGGCCCGTCTCGGTCAGGAACGCCTTCGTGCCGTGTTCCTCCATAAGCTACGTGGTGTGCAAATCACAGTGTTAGTCGGTCAGCAATACCAGCTCTCAAAATTGTCCAACACGCCAATCTCTCTCTCTCACCTCCATGTACTGACTGCCAATTGCATTGGTTGGATAGCGCGCATTTGTCCCCACGAGCGGCAGGATCACCAGCGCCAGCGGGTTCTCGCTCTCCTCATTGAGCTTCCGCGCCTGCTCGTCCGAGAGAACGACCAGGTCATTCGTATCGCCATCGCGCACGAGATCGCCTTCGACCAGGTTTGCGCCAAACAATCGCAAGCGCGCAGACGCCATCTTGTTGAAGAGGAAGCTCTGGTACGCGTGCATATACATGAGTCGGCGCGAGAACGACACGTTCTCGATCGCACGGTCGAACGCGTCGAGACCGTAGCGCTTCAAGCCCTGAAGCACCGAGCGCTCCAGGCTCATGTGTCCCGGTATCAGCTTCAGCGCTGCGTCCACGTCCCCAGTGTCCAGATACGCTCGCTTCGCAGCCGTGACGGACTCGGGCTCGCGCTCACCGGCCGTCAGGATCAGCGTCACGGCTTCTTTCCAGTTGCCCGCGAGCATCTGCTGGCCGATGTGGTACGGACGGATCTTGTGACTCGGGTGGCCCACGCGCTGGAAGCCAAAGTAGTTGACGAAACCCCGCTGCTTCACGGTCTCGACACCCTTTGCGATCGCAGCCTGTGCGTCCGAGTCACAGGCGATTTCGCGGATCGCAATGGTGAATCGGTTGCCATTCGCACTCCCCAGACCCTGGTAATAGCGACATAAGGTCAGGACTTGCACACAAAGAATAGCAAAGCCGGCAGTATCAAAGACATACCAGCGGCGCGCCGACAAACTCGAGGTTCCCCACTTTGATCCCAGAGAACTCGTAGCTCTGGTCGATGTTGACTTCGAGGAGCTCCGTTGGCTCGACGCCCTGCACGACCACGTGCTGGAAGGTGATCGCGGCCTTGTCTTTGATCCCCGCGTACGTGAACGCCGACAGCGGACGCTTGAGGTCGCGAGAGAGCTTCTCGAAGCACGCAAAGTGCTCCGTGTTCATCTAAACCCAAGAGAGAGAGAGAGGGGATCATGTTAGTGGAGCCAGGCGTAACGATATCATGACGACTGGCTAAACTCTCTCGTGCTTTGCACCTTCTGAAGCACAAACTGCAGATACACCTCCGGATGCGAGCGCTTGCGCTTCTTCGTGCTCCTGTCTGAAAACAATACCACGAGCTTCTGCACCGAATCGCGCGTCTCGGTCTTGGTCTTGAAGCACGACGAGTGCTTGGAGATCAGACGGTGCAGCAAAGTGCGAGCCTCTTTCGAGTCCTCGTGGAAGAGCTCCACGCCTACAAAGCAAGTCCCCATCGCAGACAGTTAATATACCACAATGCAATAGGACACGAATCGAAAGACGGTCATGCACGGTACCTTTCGACGCGTTCGCATCCGTTGCGCCTTTGCGCAGATAGTCGAGCAGCAGGACGCAGTTGGTCGCCGACATCCCTCCCGAGCGGAACTTCTTGTACATCGGGTCCAGCATAACGTGGATCTGAGCAGCGCTCGCTGGATCTTCCTGCTTGCGCATCTTGCAGTCGAGTCCAGGAAAGCAGTTCTACATAGCACCAAGAGCTATAAGCCGACGAGAAAGGCCACGCTCGCAATAGGGACAAGTTCGACACCGTACCTGAATGCAAACTTGCACGAACACGCGGTCTCTGAACTCCGCAGGCGCGTCAAGGGAGCACCCGTCCAGCGTCTCCTGGGCGATCGCCTCGACATCGCGTGCCTTCGCGGCGCCGATCGTCTCGCTCAGCGCCTGCAGCCACC
>JAASFQ010000284.1:0-30471 GCA_023333845.1 Globisporangium polare | reverse complement strand
TGTAAGGTCACGGCTTTCAGTCGCCACCTGCCATCTGCTACAGAATACAATCAACGCGTCAACTGGCGAAGGAATCAGGATTCAGTCGAGAGCTTCATACGTCTGCTTCGACTGATCGGTCACAGCTTGGAAGAGCTCAACCACACGCTCCATCGACTGAATCTAACGGAAGCGGATGTTGCTGAGATCCTGGATACGTGTCCGAACCTGCGATGCCTCAACCTGATGAGCAACGAGCTCGAGAGCCTCAAACCACTAGCCGACCGATACGAAGCCAACAAGTGCCAGATCACAACGCTCAACGTTCTCGCCAGTCAAGGATCTGATCGGACTCTCTCTCAATTCGCGGAGCTACTCGAGCGTCCCTGCTCACGACCGCTACGATACGTTGCCGTCAATGGGGTTATCGAGGCACCTGAACCCTGGGAGCAACTAAAGCGCGCTCTGAAGAGCAACCAGACGCTGCGGCTTTTGTACGTGAACAAGGCGGAGCGCAAGTACCACACCCTGCTGCCAAGCATGCGCGCAGACTTTCAAGGTGTTGCAGTCTCGAAGACGGCGTTCAGCAGCAAGATCGCGTTCCTCAGTGCCATCAACGCACACTCGACGCGTTCTGTAGCAGATGGGAAAAGCAGGATCAGCAGCCTGGGCAAACTCGACTCGAACCTCACCGCCACGATCTTCACGTTCGCTGGAACCCCGATCACGCGAACCATTTTCTGGTAGAATTCATAAATTTCGCAGTCACATCAAAAGCTCACCATCACGAAGCTGACCTGTAGCCTGTAGCGTTCATCAATATCACAAAGCAAAGGAGGTTCAAAGAGACATCGCCGAACTTGGCTTCATAACGAGTCCATGAAGAGCAGGTGCTAACAGTCGAATCACATGGTGTATTACCAAATCACTGTGCGCGGGAATGGGATCCCAGCGAACGCGAAGATCTGAGAGGCGATGCTCGAGTCCAGTTTGCTCAGACTGCTACTAGTTGTCGCCAGTCGTCCAGATCTACTGCTCCCTTCTCTCTTCGCATGTGCCTCGATCGTGCTCAGGAACGCGACCTTCGTCTTCATTCCGAGTCTCGACACTCGTTTCACGGACTCGAACTCGGTCTGGAGTCGCGAAAAGATCTCGCGGTCCTCTGGGTTCACAGAGTAGAAGTACAGCAGCTGCAGCGAGTCGTTGCTCCTGAGAGCAGTCGCGAGTCTGGCCACGCAGTCCGGATTCTGCACCATTCCATTCACTGCGACGTACTGCAGCGGCTTGGAGATCGGGTCCTCAAGCAACTCTGCCAGTTGAGTCATGATCTCGTCGTGGCCCTCCACAGTGTGGATGTTCAGCGACGAGATCCGGCACTGCTGCGCTCGGTATCGCTCCACGAGAGGCGTCAGATTCGTGAGCGCATTACCAAACAGGTTCAGCTGCTTCAGGTTCGGACAGGTCGTCAGTACTTCGGTGAAGTCGGCGTCGCTGATGTCAACGTCGTGCGACGGGTAGTTGAGTCCTTGCAGGTTCTGGCCGATCATCGTGAGCAGCGCCTTGATCGCTTCGACAGCGTCGGGGCCAGTTCGCCAGTCGTCGGGGTCGCTCTCCTCTTCATCAGACCAGTCCTCGTGATCTTCTTCAAGGAGCGTGTAGCGATCGAAAATCGTGACGTTATCGCCAGCACGTGGCAGCTCCAGCTCCTGGGATTCGTTGACAACGAGAGGCTCAGGCAGACACTTGGACGCCACCTCTCTTCGTGACACAACTGACGCACTCGGTGCCCAACCGAAGCCACAGCCAGGTACAACTACGCAGATCCAGGACTCCAGCTCGATCGCCACTTCAAACTCGTCCGAGTCGACGACAAGTTGTTCAAGTGCTGGTGATCGTGGTTTTGGAAAAGCTCGGAACTTGGTCTTGGCTTTTAGCTGGATGAATAGTCGCTGACCTGCTGGAAGCGGGACTTCGTCAAGGCCACTGCCCTGTGGTAAGTCGCCGTGTTCGAGGATCCACAACGCTCTGCCTGGGTGTGGAGATCGGAGTATGGAAGCGAAAGCGGTCGTGTCCTCAATCTTGAGCGGTGGTCCTGAGAGGTTCAAGCGGTTCAGCTTGGCCTCCGAGTCTGGATGAAAGATGCCGTACGCGATCCACGCCCACATGAGCGTGGAGACGGCATCGTCGCGCATACCAGGTTCGCTCCAGTCCACGTGGAGTCTCGTGAGCGAGCTCGGGTGGCGTAGCGCCGAGCAGATGGGCGCCACGTGGTGGTTCTCGAATGGGGCGTCGTAGAGCTGGATCGTCTCGAGGATCGGCTTCTGCGAGCCTCCCAGCGAACACACGGACGACCGAAGCAGCTGCCCGAACGCACGCAAGCTCTCCATCACGGTGAGCATCGTCATCGCCTTCTCAAAGCTGACATGGCGGATCGTACACCACTCGGACGCCAGCAAGTCGGAAAGGATCTCGATCTCCATCGACCCGAGCGACTTGTTCGACGCGATCCAGAGCGTTGAGATGTCGTACCGCACTCCAACACTGTTGGTTGTACGGTTTTCGAGAGATTCGTGCTCTACAATGTCTTCCAAAAGTTGCGCCAGGTCTCGAAACTCGGCCGTGCTGTGGCCCAGCGCCGGCAGCACGACTCCGATCTCGACTTGTGGGATCTTAGCCCCAGCGACAGGTACGGCAGCAACTTGACTGGACTTCTTGGCTTTCTTAGCTGATCGCCTCCCCTTCGTTGTTGGTTCTGGTGCACTCTGCCCCGTCAGCTTTGCCAGGATGCTCTTGTGCTTCTCATTGACCGCGTCCTCTGGGTCCATGAGGATCAGCTTGTGAAGCATGTCGACCTGGCTTCGGCCTTTCTCCGTCTTGCTGAAATCCAGGATGAATCTGGGTCCTTCACTGTTCATGAGCTGCTCAAAGTTGTCGAACTCGTTCGTATTCGCATTCCCACCCACGCTGTCGGTGCAGACCGTACAGGTCAGTGGCTTCATGAGCGCGTCCTTCCAGAACGCGTGGTAGAACTCGCACCACTGAAAATCGGCGCTCGCGCTCAGTCGGCCGATGATTTCCATGAACGCACGAAGCTTCTTAAGCGTCGCTGAGCTCGCATTGCCGATGTCCACGTTGATCCACGTCTTCTTCGGGAGGAACGTGCCACTGGCGCGATCACTGCAAAGCACGAAGAGCTGCCCGTCGTGGTGGCCCTGCGTCCTCGCGAGCTCGCTCAGGTACTGCTGCAGCAGCCAGCGCGCTTCTTCATACAGTCGCATCTTCTAGTCGCTCTCTTGATCTCCACTGCTTGCAATGCCAACGGGCTCGCTACATGCAGCCATACGCAGAACGACCAAGTGCGCGCGTTAGTTATGATTGCTCAATTGCAACAGGCAACTAGCCGCAGCACACTGATGCAGTGTCAGTGGTGATAGCAAGCGAGCACTACACACTGTCATCCACCGCACGCATGCACGCCAATCGCGCGGTAGATGACGGACACACCAGCATATACACTGGAGCACACGCTACAGCGGCCAGTGCAGTGGCTACACACCTGTGGATCCTTCGGCTCACTGGCGACGCGCACGGTCTGTCTATCGTGTGCGGAGCGGCTCAGCTTCCTCGTCGTTCGTGGCTGGTCTTCCGTCTTTTGAAAGCGGAAATGAGCTCTCCATGGCCAGTAACATCCCCCTGCTAGAGTGACGTGCCGTTTTCTAAGATGTGACTTGCGGCTGCAGCTGATGTCACTATAGGTGGAGTCACTCTTGTAAGGCTACAGCCATTTGCCTCAAACGAAGTCGTCACCGGGACTGAACTGGTTTGGTTGTCTCAAGACACAGTCTCGCTCGCATGGCATACATCATGGCTGCACCTGTGAGCTAAGGGCTAGGAAGTTCTCATCACTCAGTCGCAACAGGGCCTCGGCTCTGTTCTCCAAGATCACACCGTCCAGTTACAACGAGATTGCGACCGAGCAACTACCAGTAAGCAACACTGTGGCAGTTCGCATGGACTTTGGTTCTTGTGAGTTTGAGCAAAACACAGTGCTGCTACCGGTAGTACTGCTCTCCTGCTGTGCGCTCGTTGTGTGTGGTCACTACCAGAACATCATGCGCTTGACGCGACTTCCAGCGAACGCGAAAATCTCGGAGGCGACCTTCGAGTCCAGTTTCCCCAGACTGATGGACCTGCGTGTGCTCCTCGATTGCGACTTGATGGCACTCAAGAACGCGACCTTGGCGTCGATCGGCAGGCCTGAAGTGACCGTGTCTTGCTCAAACTTTGCCTGCATTCTCCTCAACAGAGGTGAGTGTTTCCCGTTGGGCGAGTACAAGAAGAGCACCTGAAGCGACCTGTTGACCTTGAGAGCACGCTCGAGCTTGTCCCACCGATGATCGCTCTCGACCAAGCCGTTGACGCCAACGTACTTCAGCGACTTTGAAAGCGAACTCGCGAGTAAATCAGACAGCTGGGAGAGCAGCTGATGGTGGCGCCACGTGCTGTGGACGTTCAGGAACGCGATTCGGCACTGCTGCTTCTCGAATTTGTCAACGAGCGCACCAACCTCCGTGAGCGAGTTCCCCTTCAGGTCAAGATGCGTCAGCTTGGGACACGAATTCAGGATCTCAGCTAAATCCGAGTTTGTGATGTGAACCTTGTGGTTTGGGAACTTGAACCCATCGAGGCAGTGGCCGATCATTCGGAGCAGCAGCTTGATGTTCTCGAAACTGTCGGCTTCTCCCACCAGGTCACGATCGAAGGACTTCACGTTGGCTCCAGCGAGCGGCCACTCCTCGGGTTGCGATCCGAATGATATTGCGCTTGAGGCTTGGGCTTGTGAGCCGCACTTTGACGGAGCTTCTCTTCTCGACTCGATCGATGCACTTGGGGCCCAGCGCAGCCCGCAGCCGGCTACGACGACACAGATCCAGCTTGCCAACGTGATTGCGACCTCAAACTCCTCCGACTCCATCAGATCGTGATCGCAGGCTCTCGCTCCCACGTTGGGACTCACTCGCAGCTTGATCTTCGGTGCCATGCGCACAAACACTCGTTGACCCTCAGGCATTGGGATCTCTTCACAGCCTTCACCTTGCGGGAGATCGCCATGCTCGAGGAGCCAGAGCTGTCTGCCTGGGTGCGGAGACCGAAGGATCGATGCGAAAGTGATCATGTCCTCATGTGTCAATGGCAGTCCAGACAGGTTCACACGGTCGAGCTTCGCGTCCGAGTGTGGGTGGAAGATCCCAAATGCGATCCATGCCCAGATCTGCTTCGCGTCTCCAGTTGCTGGAGCTCCTGGCCACTGCATGTGAAGATCCTTGAGCGAGCTTGGATACCAAAGCGCCGAGCAGATGGACGCCACTGGAGGTTGTCCCATGGGTACTTTATCAAGGTGAATTGTCTGCAAAGTTGGCTCGGAGTACGGCAGCGCACACACTGTCGTCCGCAGCAGCTGCTGAAAGACCTCCAGGCGCTTGGCCACCGACAGCATCACGAGCGCATTCTCAACGTGCAGATGCTGGATCGTCGCCGTCTCAGAAGCAATGATGTCCGTCAGGAGGTCGATCTCGATTGGGACGAGCAGCTTCTCAAACGGTACCCACAGAGTCGTGATCTTGAAGCGAACTGCAGCATTCTGGCTGTGAACACCGCCACTCGACTTGTGTTCCTCGCGCTCTGCATAGTCGTTCATAAGCGCAGCCAGCACCCGAAAGTCCGACGAGATGGAGTGCCTTGAAAGCGCGATGCCGAGCTCGATTCGTGGTACGTGAGGCCGTAGTCCTTCAGAGCTCCCATCATCTCCAACTGGCTGTGCTTCGCTCGCTGGCAGACCTCCCGACGTTAGTTTCGCCAACAAGCTCGCGTTCTTCACTCCAAGCGCCTGCCTTGGATCATCGAGTAAGAAGTCCCGGAGAAACTCGACCTGCTTGACTTCTCTCTTGGCTTGCGAAAAGTCGAGAATGAACCTCGGTCCGTCGCTTCTCATGAGCAGCTCAGAGCTGTCGAACTCGGTCGTCTCGGGGTTCCGACCACCCACACTAATACGGCAGCCGGAGCACGCAAGCGGGGTCACGAGCGCGCTTTTCCAGAACGACTGGTAGCATTCGCGCCACTGGAAGCCTGGGCTCTGGCTCAGCTGGCCCACGAGCTCAGTGAGCGCTCGCAGCGGCTTGGCGTTTGCAGGCGTCACTTTGGCATTGATCCACGTCTGCTTGGAGTGGAAGTGTCCACTGCTGGTGGCGCGACCCTTGTCCATGACGCAGAGGTCGCTCGTGTGGTTATTGGGCGTCGCCACGAGCACGCGCAGGTGTTGCTGCAGCAGCGCACGCGCTTCTTCGTGCGGTGTCGCCATTGCTAATGCAGCCCTCGACTCTTGCTTGCTTGCTGACTGCGCTCAAGCTGGCGAGTCGGAGATCTGAGCTGCTGACGAAACCGAGCAAAAAAAGGACTCCAACAGTTGTGTGGACAACACAAATGCCCAAGGAAGAAAACAGAACAACAAACGGCCATGAACTTGGAGGCGCTGCTGCGCGAATGCGGCGACGACGCGGCCGCGGTTCTCGCCGCGTTCCTCACGCGCGCAGACGTGCGCAGCGCCTCGTCGCTATCCAGAGGCACTTGCGAATCGTCGCTGCGCTTCTCGTTCGTGCGCGAGTCGCGCGTGGCGCTCCCGCCGCTGTCGGTCGAGCAGGCAGCCCGTTTTCTCGGCAACCTGAGCTCGTCAGCACGTGGCGCGATCTCGTTTGTCGATTCAGCTGATGCAGCGACTGCTGCTCGAGCGCTCTGTGAGCTGTCGTCGGTGAACAGGCTCCGGGTACGTGGAGAAGCTGACCACCAAGCTCCATACACACTCACTTCCGGTCTGTTCCAGAGCCTGAATGTCTCCGAGTCGCTGCTGCAGAACCTCAGAGCTCTGGACCTCTCCAGCTCGGGCGTTGTTGATGTATCGGCTCTGTCACATGGTGTCACGCGCTTAAAGAGCCTGAACCTGGCTGGAAACACGCTCTTGGAGGACTTTTCGCCGTTGGAATCGCTCACGAAGCTCGAGAACGTGAATCTCCTCGGAACGTCGGTCGCCAGTGTCGAGTTTCTCAAGCAGATGCCGAACCTCACAGAACTGAACCTGAGTGGAACCAGGAGCTTGGTGGATCTCCGCCCGTTGAGCTATCTGACGAAGCTACAGGCTGTGTATCTGAGCAGAACGCGGATCGCGACGCTCATGCCATTGCTGAGTACAGCGTCGACGCTCGAGCTCTTGCAGGTATCATGGAGTCAGTTTGATGACGCGATCGTCGACGAGTGGGCACTGCTGTTCTCCAAACTCGGAAATCTCAGGCATCTAAACTTGCTGGGCGTGAAGAAGCTCATGTCGCTCGCGCCCGTGGCTCAGCTCACGAAGCTCACGTACCTCAACGTCCAGGCGTGTCCAGTGGATGTGCTCGCGCCGTTGACTGCGTTGACAAAGCTCGAGACGCTGGTGCTCGGGTGGTCGAATGCCAACGATTTCTCTGCTCTCAGGTCGCTCACGAGGCTCAGAAGACTGGATGCGCAGGGGAAGCAGCTCAAGTCCGTCGAGTTCCTACGTGAGCTCGAGTATTTCAAGTGCTTTGGGACTTTGCCGCGTCTCCCGAGGGACGGCCGACTGCAGGAAGTGAGCTTCTGTTTCTCTGATGATACGTTCACGTTCCGACTTGCTGGGATCCGAGGGCTACGGTCGCTCTCGCTCTCGGGCAAGTTTGATCTCGCGCAAGTGGCGCAGTGCGTGCCGAACCTAAGGCAACTGGAGCTCTTCGTCTCGGATCGAGTTGATCTGACGGCGGTGGGTGAGCTCGTGCAGCTGAGAAGACTGACCCTTCGGTTCTCCGCAAGTGAACCTTCTCCGCGGGCACCACAAGGATATGCCTTTCTGGGCAAACTGGTTCAGCTGCGGCAGCTGCGGCTCTTCCAGAGTGATATTGCCGACTTGACGCCACTCCAGCACCTGAAGCATTTGAAGGTTCTCCATGTTGGCTCGCAAGTGCTGACCGACGTTGCGCCGCTGCAGCACCTCTCGGAGCTTGAGAGGGTGCATCTCGTCGACACTTTGGTGGAGACAATGGAGTGTCTGGAGAATTTGCCAAACCTGCAGAGCATCGCACTTCCAATCAGCGCTGACTGCTCGTCTTTGGTGGCGCGTTATGGTGGCCAGCGGATGCCCGAGCTGGGAGAAGTGCTGCATCGGAGTCGGAACTGCATCTGGGTTCCTCACATTTAAATCGCAAGTGCGATGGAGTAACGACCAATAGTGAAAGTGTGCATTGTTTCGTGGCCTCGCACAAAGATCAGTGTGTCCTCGTTGAAAGTTTTATTACGGAGTAGCTTACTGTCACAGTAACTACTGTCATGGCGGATTTGGGAAGCCCTCGTCAGCAAAAGATCATCGCCGAGAGGACGAGTCCATCGTGGGCACGCAGTCGCTTTTCAGCGTCATGCCGACCAGCTGTGATGTTCAGCGGCGTACGACGGAAGTCGACCTTGTTTCGTGTATGCACGGGAAGATCAATCCGATAGGTACACACGGTTGCCTCCACTCAACCGTGGTGCACTTTCAAAGACGACTGCCGCTGCGAAGTTTACAATTTACCAGCGACTTGACGAAGCCGCAGTCAGTGCGGAGGCGGACTGGCAATGACGACGAGCTCACTGCACCGTGACGCGCGCTGGGGTTCAAGGGATTCGTGTGGTGCGCGCTCTTTTTGCCCCAAGCCCATGTGCATCGTGTCGTCCGAGAAGGTATGTCGATGTGGAGGACCGGGGACAGATACATCCTTTCTCGTCGAGAGCGACCTCGTCAACTCGCACAACGGGGAGGAGGCGCATCGTCGACGAGCTCGGTCAGTACGCGCTCATGGACAAGTCCGAGGAGGAGGATCTGCCGCACTGTCACGGCGCTCTCGACCAAGCACGTGTTGTACTCGTTTGCGATCCAGGACTTCAAGCACGTGTCTGTTCGGCCACGGTCTCAGTTGATTGTATCCTTCTCGACTGGCATGCAAGGGCTCCCAATTTGTGACACCCAAAATCTGCCCAACCCAACCCAAAGCTGCCCAAACTTTTGGTAATATGACCTAATTTTACACTCTCTTTGGGTCCTATTTGTTAAAGCCTGGTATTTCAAAGAATTTGGAATAACCAGGGAAATAATGGATTTGCGCAGAAAAGATCTAACATTTAGGCAACATCGATAAACATGTCCATGATGAATTGAATTCCATATGTAACACGCTCCTGAAGCTCGGTTTGAGCCCTGCATTTCATGTAAGAGGTCGAGGGTTCGATTCCCTCCTGGAGCAAAATAACACGAACAAGTCTGGATTCCTTGCCACGCAACTTTGGAACTGCCAAAGGCGACCGAACCGTGTGAAGAGTGATTCAGGCAAGACGCCAGCGCGCGAAGTCCAAAAGGCGGATGCTCCTTCTAGAAAGAGGTTCGACATGTCTCCGATGTCTGAAACCTCCGTTCTTAGCAGCTCCACCTGCACAGAGTCTAGTCACATCACTGTTTTGGCACCGAAAGCATCCTGACTCATGATTCGGCTGTCAATGGATACACAACAGAATGCCACAGTATGAGAGTTCAATGACCGAATCCCAACAAACCAAGTGGTTCGCTGGATAGCATAGTCATTGGATTATATTATATGCGAATAATAGCAAAGATGTAAAGCTGTTCAGCATCTACAAATCAAAGAGTCGGAGCATCTGGATAAACTACTGGCCCCGCATGTGGTGGTGGAAGGCGACGACGCTTGCGCTCACCCTCGAGGCTTTTGAGAAACTTCGTCGACTCGTGTTTCACTCCTTCGACGAAGGCGAAGAGACTGGGACGGTGGTCTAGTGCTGTCGTCACAGCCTTGTTGTAGTTCTCGAGGGATTGTTGGTGTGATTGACGAGCTCCACGTTATCAGCAATCGTCGCTGAGATGTTTCAGCACGATAGCAGGTATGTACCACACCACGTCTTGACGAAATACTTCCAGAAGTCGTCTCACTTCCCTCTATTGCCGGCGCGGTCAATTACACGGTTTATAAATGACACTACGTGCGGAATCCCCTTCGGTCGTAGGTCGATCTCGTTGAGTATGTCGAGAACGCCGGGCTCCATCACGCGTTCGACGTCTTGTCTCGGGATACGCGAATCCTTCATCTTGTTTCTAACGACCTGCTTCCGATGGAAGAGACATCCGACTATGTGAGCTGACGGAATTGGTCTTGGACACCCAGGAGCAGTGCTTGCTCGAAGTCACAGACGACAACCTCAGGTACGCACCTCAAGTCGCACTGGATTCGAGTCCAGTTGAAGACATGCCAGTACGATCAGTGGTCCTTGTTGTCGACGAGGATGTAGAAGAACGGCGCGTAGTAATCGTGCGGGCGGTCGTACATCATGACAACGGTGATATGTGTGAACGGTGGTGAGGTAATCTTGTATGTTGCGTTGATGACGATTGTGACCCCTGGTTGGCGAAGCTGTTGAATCAGATCCGGATGTCCAAATCCAACGATACGACGATACGAATCGTTCAACGAGTAGCCGATGTTGAACTGAAGAGTGTCGCGCTCGCCCTCTTCTGCGACGCAACGGCACTGCGGAGACTCAATAGCGCGCAAGTCGTTCCCGCGGAACATATTGGAGCGAACTCGGCGGATAAATGAGACAGCTTCTTCCTGTCGGAATGTCTTCAAAGGAGTCGCGCGTCCGTACACGACTGGTGTCTCGTCTCGGACATTCTCCCAAAGTCGCCCTGAGGCCACGCGCAAATCTTGAATTCATCGCTCTTCGATTAGTCGCTTCATCTCTTCACGTACGTCGACTTCTTTGGCATTGACTGTAGCTCTGCAGGTGTGTTTGACCTCGACTACGACTTGACCGTCGGCGCAGACTACGAGACGAGCCGAGCAAAGGGTTCCTTGGTATTTAGAGCACGCGTAGTAGCGAGTGGTTCCTCGTGATCCCTTGTGGTTTCCTTTGTAGTGGATGTGGTGCCCTTCGTCTTCCATGATCGATATGAGAATGATAAGACAAAGCAATCCGAGCCAGGCCATGAGAGTTTTGCTGTGTTGAGGTTGATATATTTACATCTTAAATATATAGTATACCGAGGATTGGAGTTCAACATATGACCGTGTGGGATTCTCAAATGTGCAGTTTGGATGCCTTCAAGTAACTTCATCCTGGAGACGAAAATACGACAAGATAGGTCCAGGCCGTACCTTCACAACACAGATCTTGAAGACGAAATCCCGCATTCAGCGCACGCAGCCACGAGCTTTGAGTCAAGCTGAGCTGAGGCGCCATACCGAGTCGGGCTGGGAGGTTTTCATGAGAACCAATATAAGTGCTTTGCCTGAAAGATCCTGCATCACGGCATGGAGCTAATTCTTGTACCCTGTATTTCACAGCCATCATCTGGATATGGAAGCGGAAGAGCTTGAAGCTCGAGCGGCTGAGCCAACAAGCATCGCGAACGCGATTGGACTAAGCAAGGAGGGGCTCTTCTTCATGATGCTCCCGAAGGAAATGTGGGTGTCGATTGCGGAAGAGTCGAATGCCTACTTTCGTTGGCACCGCAATATCTCTCCCGCCCAGTTGGTGCAGCGAAACCGGCGAATGCGAGACAAGAACCCAATGTATCGACCGAAGAGTCAAGCGCAGCGCGACAAAGACGCAAACACGTTCAAGGAGATTCTCCCGCATGAGCTTGTCAATTTGTCGGGCTATTGATTGCTCGCACGCTCTGTGCACACGCCGGGTGATTGTCAAAGCACTGGACAACAGATGGACAAGGGGCTGTACCAAAGGGAACATTCGGGAAGCTCATGTCTCGGCGTCGCTTTGAAGAGATTGTCAGGTACCTTCACTTCAGTGACAACGAACATCCGGACGCCGAGCGAATCAAGACGTGGAAGATCAAGCCCGCAGCAGACGCAATCACCGAGTCCATCATGCGAGCAATGACTGTTGGCCCAAGGGTCTCATTCGACGAGGGAATGATACCAATGCGCAGTAAGTTCAACCCAATGCGCCAGTATCTTCAAGGGAAGCCACATCCATGGGCTTTTTCACATGTGACGCTGACACTGGATACTGCTACAGGTGGGATATGTATGTGCTTGTTGATTTTTACTTGCAGAGGTTATTCATGTGTCTAACAACATTGGAATTGTGTTGCTTTTGTGATGTGGAAGGGCCGAAATCTACCAAGGCAAAGTTGTCAACGACCGCGCCGACATGAATCAAGGGCCACATGCTCTTCTACGTAACACCGACCACGTCCTCCAGGGAGCAACGAAGCGACTGATCATCACCGATCGCTTTTACACAAGCGTATTGCTATCATCGGTGCTCTTACAGAAGCAGTCCTACTACGTCGGCGTAATTCGCCTCGACCGTTTGGGGTACTGCAAACAGATCGCATACAAACAGGCCAAGCGGCGATATTCGTAGGCCTCGTGGATATGGCCCTAGTGAACATGTTTATCATGTACAAGAAATTATTCGCAAGTCGCAATCCCGGCAAACCAGCACCGCTTCACGGACGCTTTCTGGAAGACCTGCAAGTCACTTTGCTGGGGATTGGCCCAAGCGATTTTGAGGGCGATATTTCTATCGAATCGCTGTACGACAACGCCACGCGAGATCCAGCTCGGCCGCGCTCTGCAACTCCATCGCACCACGAGCTCGAGCAGGTCGAGTCATTTCGAACAATACGCGTCGGAGACACAGTGCAGCGAAAGCGGCGACAGAACAGCTGCAAAATGTGCTCGATGCTACGGCGCCACTAGAACAGATCAGTGTAGGAAACTACGTTTCTGTGTCGAACGTGCACCACTGCGCACGGCAACGACGGGGTCATTTACCTGTGCCAGAAGGTTCGACAGCATGACCCTGATGGCGCTCCCAACTCGTCGACCTGCAGTCAGATCTGACATGACATGTGGCGCAATGGCACGAACATCCCGCAAGGTCTGCACTTTCGCAAGAGAGCTCCAAAGGAATACGACGGCGAGGAGGAGGAAAGCGAGTGAAGTCAGTGTGAGCAAATTCTTTTGAAAAACAGGAGTGATTGTACCGTTTGAAAAATGAAAGAGTGTGTGTTGGTATTGGGTGATTTCACAAATTTGACGATTATTCTCTACGAGTCCATCACGCCCATCTCCAAGGTGAGTGTCGACGAGCTGTTTGATACAGGATAATTTCTCAGGCCCTTAAATTGTTATCCTGTCTTGGACAGCATTCTGTCGAGGGTGGGTGAGAGTTTGGGAATGGGCGTAAGAAACCCGCATACAATCGTCAAGATTAACACTAACCTGTAGCCTCCAGACTGAAAAGTCGCCAAAAAGTGTGATGCGAGAGGGCAAAAAATGGTTGAATCTGAGTGGCTCCACAAAGCAAACAAGCACAAAGCAAACAGAACCAGCATGTCCAGCACGGCGCCGATCAAGATCTGCTACGAGGGCGAGATCCACCGCTTCCGCCTGGACGTGGACAACTGCAGCTACGACGAAATCCTGGAGCTCTTCCGCCGCACGTTCGCGCTGAAGGACGGCGCGTTCGTCGTGCAGTGCGCGGACGCGGACGGTGACGTGGTCACGATCACGGACGAGGTCGAGTTCCGTGCATCGCTCGAGACGTTCAAGGACCCGCACACCAAGTGCTTCAGGACCGTGCGCTACACGGCCTCGGACGCGCGCGAGGCGGCCTTCATACCGTCGCCCGTGTCCATGTACGCCGAGGCAGCTGTGAACACAACTACGAAGCCAGCACAGGAGGAGATCATCGTGGCCGTGGAGACGACGCCCGTGGGCGTGCACAGCGACTGGGAGCAGGACGGTCAGCCGCTGAAGAAGGTGCACGAGGAGATCTCCCCCGCTGAGCTTGGAGTGCGCATCGACACCCCAGAGTACAAGGTCGATGAAGGCGATTGGGTTGCGCACAGCACCGCCAACCAGATAGCGCTGATCGCTGTGTTGAAGACGGTCGCGCGACTCCCTGCGTCGCTGGTCGTCTCGGACACGAACGTGACATCGACGGTGGAGACCGCGTTCATCTCGGGCTTTCTTCGGAAAATGGGCGAGAAGAACCGCTCGTTCAAGCGCCGCTACATGGAGCTGAACGGAACCGTTCTATCCGACTACAAGACGACGCCTGAGAAGCACGGCGTTCCGCTGAGCCGCAAGGACAAGGAGTCCTGTGAGCGCGGCAACATCGACTTGGAGCGTGTGTCGTCGCTGCAGCCGATGGAGTCGAAGGGGGAACCGTTCGGCATCCACCTGGCAACGGCGGCGAGAACCTGGGTGATTGCTGCCGAGTCGGAGGAAGACTACCACCGTTGGTTGAGGGTGCTGTGCAGCGCCGTAAAGTTCAGTGCTGTCCACGCGACGTACAAGCGCATGTTCCAGCTGCAAGAAGTGCGTTTGCAGGCCATCACCGACGTGCGCTTGGCGATCTCGACCGGCGACACTGTTGGCGAGATCGTGGAGCACATCTTCAACTGCTACGCGCAGGCGCTTGATGCGGCCCCGCTGCGTCCGTACGACCCGACCAAGTTCCGGTTGCAGATTACTGGATCCCGTGACTACTTGGCCGACCGTTCTCGTGTCATGCATGAGTTCGCTCACGTGCGCGAGTGCCTCTTGGCCAAGAAGACGATGGATTTGACGGTGATCCATGAGTCCATGGTGGTCCGAGAGACCGACCGCCATGCGCAGCCTCAGCATCCGCAATGAGATCCCACCACCCGACCCGCACGGCGAGCTCTGGGAGGGAGGAGACCGCAAGAACGTCGCTGCAGATGCAGCGACAAGTATCCGCGCGCTCGATTCTCCAGTCCGCCTTTTCTCACCAGCAGGGGTGGTGTATCAGGCAAACTCGACGTTTGGCTGTCTTCGAGCGGCCCTGGTTGTGAATGATGGTGCGTTGTGCTGGAGTGATGGCGCATGTAGTCGGAATGATGGTCTTTGCCGCTCAATTGTTATCTTCTGTGGACGATGGTGACTCGCGACGCGCTGTCGTGTCGAAAATTTCGAGTGAGGCCACTCTCAGCCGGCACCCAAAGCGTCTGGACCCCACA
Organism: Globisporangium polare; assembly: GCA_023333845.1. Classification (NCBI taxonomy): domain Eukaryota; phylum Oomycota; class Peronosporomycetes; order Pythiales; family Pythiaceae; genus Globisporangium; species Globisporangium polare. Next base: position 15,374 of record JAASFQ010000284.1, on the reverse strand, counting down.
CCTCTTCCGCATTGAGCCACCGCAGCCCCGCTCAGCTCCGCGAACCTTCAGTGCGCAATTTCCCCTCCCAGCGGCAAAGCGAACCGGAGGCCCAGCCACCAAGTGACCAGGCATGGCGCTCCACAGCGACGACGCACGGGGGCTCCTGCAGAAGTACCTGCGCGTGCTCACCCCCAAGGGCAATCACAAAGACCCGCTGTGCACGAGAAAGTTCGGCACCAGACAAGCCTTCCTCCCGAGGCAGACGTGGATCAACGCGAACGTCGGGTTCGCCAGCGCCAGTGAGCGGGTTCAGCTGCGCGCGTTCATGGAGATCGTCAGTCGCCTGAGCGTGAGCGCTGACTTCCAGTGGCAGCGCCACTACCGTTCGTTCTGGAAACAGGTGGTGATGGACCCACTCGAGTGCTCGATCTGCAACACCAGCGTCGGTGGGAACGTGGACTGCACTGAGTACGACAGGCGTGATCAGCTCATGAAGAGCGAGGGACCCAAGTTTCTTCTGAACTTTAAGCTCACGCAAGAAAGCCGCAACCAGCTCGAGATGCTCCGGGAGTTTATGATCAAGGACGCACGTGCAGTACTGACACGAAAGCAAGAGCAGACGCCGGACAAGCAGGTGGCGCGCGGCGGCGAGACGAAAAACGGTCATCCAGAGCGGCGAATCGAGCTTGGGCTGTCGCTCAGTAGCAATAAACTCGCACTTTCATCCGGCAGGCGCACCCTCGCCAAGCTGCTGGACGACATCGGCAAGCATGAGCGGAACAAGAGCCTCGAAGATGGCAATGCGGTGCGATACGAGATCTCAACGCTCTGGATGCCAGTCACCAAACCGCTGCTACCGATTGACATCGACATCCTGATCAACATCCTGACGTCCGAGTCGTCCACGATCCGCCATCTGCATCTCGGCAACACGCTCATCATGCTCACAGTTGCCAAGCGCCTGCAAGTCTTCCAGCAGTTGCTCCGTGCGGCAGTGTGCTCACTACCAGACACTGACCCACAGCTGCAGGCCCTTCACCTGGAGAGAGTGCCACTGGTGCACAAGCACCTATCGTCCATCTGCTCGGCACTCCGGTACCCAAACTCACTGAGGGCTCTCCACATGGAATGGCAGCTTGGTGGCGGCGTCGCTTGCGCTCCGGCGGGAGGCAACACCCGCCTGATGTGGGCCTGGATCGCGTTTGGCATCTTCCACCCGAACTCGGAAGCCAAGCTCGACCGACTCAACCTCACTGGCCTGCCGCTCTCGTCCGCCGACCTCATGGCGTTCCAAGAAGTGCTCCGAAACCCGCATGCTGGACGGTATCTCTGGCTCCTGGAGCACAAGAGTCTCCCGCAAGGCGCTGGGTACAACGAAACGCCGTTACCTGACGACCAGCGAGTCTTTGTGAAGCTGATGGCCGACACGAAGCTGTGCATGATCCCCAAGGCTGGCGCCCAAGCGCTCGAGTTCGTCGCGCTTGACACCGAAGAGTACGAAGCCGTCATCACACTCGCAGCCTGGGTGTGCGTGGTGGTGCCTGGGTGCGGCTTCGCCTGGGTATCCACTGCGTCGATCGTGTCGAGACGAGAAGAGCCCTCCAAGTGTATCTCCTCGGCGAAGTTCCAGTACGATGGGCACCCACGTGCCGGCGCCAACGTTAGGGTCTTCGAGCGCGCCAAGGGCAGATTCACGGACTCCTACTTGGATATCCGGGGACTGCTGTACTCCATCGGCCACTGCCTCGAGGAGTTTCACTACATGGCTCATAATACCAAGCTCAGCAACAGTGATCTCCTGTCCACCCTGGAAGCCTGTCCGAACCTGACGCACCTGAACCTCAAGGGCGCCGAACTCACGGGTATCCTGGCGCTAAGAGACAGATTCGAGATGCAGCAGTGCCAGCTTAAATCCCTGAACGTCAGCTCAGCGGCCAACGAGACGCAGATCCTGTCGCAACTGGCCGTGGTGCTCAGCCGTCGGAGCGCAACGTCACTACGGAACGTCACTGTCAGTGGCGCAGTGGACCCGGCGGATGTCTGGGAGGAGCTCGCAGGAGCGCTCAGGACGAACCAGACCCTTGAGTATCTGCACATCGACGCGGCGAAGCCTGAGCATCGCGGGGTGCTGGCTCGTTTGCAGTCAGAGTTCGCGAAGTCGACGCTCTCTCTGCGCGCCAGGGTGGCGTTCGTGAGCGCCATCCAGACGCACGCCAAGCGAGGACCACCAGCGGTAGGACATACGGTTGGCAGTTCGAGTGCCATGAGAAGGTTTGACGCGATCATCGTGGCGCAGATCTTCGCGTTTGCTGGGAAGCAGCGCACGCTCTTCTGGTAGCTTAGGCACGCGCAAATGAATCTACTAAGTCGAACGGCTCGGGTAGAAGTGGCTCCGAAACTACCGCTTGTCCAAACTCATCGAACAGTCATGTCAGTCCCTGAGGTCGGTCAACCGTTAAAAAGCATGCATGCCTCAGCTTGTAAGCGCACTGGAGGTGCTCAACCCCAACCATATAGACCTCCGAGCACTGCTATCACCAGCAATATTTGTTCTCGACTGTGCTTCACCGAACGGAGCTGGAAGCTTCCGTTCTGAGACTGTGAGGAAGGATCCAGTTCTGCATGGCGAGTGCCTCGGTGGCGCCTTGTACACTGAGGATTTCAAGCGTTCCTGTCACAAAGTGGTCTTTGGCGAGCCTCGGGAGCTCAGTGCGACGCCAGTGGTGATCGGGAACCCAGCGTTTGAGGAGAAGGTCGGGCTGACGGAGTTCGTGAGCATCACGTTCCGCTGCTTCAAGCTCCAGCAGGCTTCAGGAGGTGCCCTGCTGGAGGACTCTGGTCCGTGCGAGGAAGACTGCGGCCACACTGCGACGTACCTGGGCACGCGCACGAGTACACGCTGGACCACCGCCACCGATCCGAAACGCGTCGTCCAATGCGCGTGGGAGGAACCACTGCGGCGGTTCTGCAGCACTCGTGGCTAAAGAAGTTCTTCAGCGTGACTGGCGACCGGGAGATCCACTTTGGCGCCTTCAAGGGTGACCACGTTGAATGAGTGAGTGATTGGTTGATGAGAGTGAACCTGAGCCAAGTTGTAAGGATTGAGTGGCGTGTAGTAAGCGAGTGAGCCTTCCTGTCTACGAGGCGATTGTATGCAGCTAGCCGAATGAGAGAAACTATCGTATGGACTTTGGTTTAGACGACAGCCGTGTGCTTCTGGTGCTAACCCTTGCTTCGACTGCTGCCGGTCTCGACGTCCTCTCCGTCCAGCGTCTCCAGGTCGCCGCGTCCGCCGTCCACAAGCTCCGTAACCGAGGGCGTGAACTTGAGCACCTTCTTGAACCAGAAGGCCAGGTACACGAGCGCGAGCATGGTCGGGATCTCGATGAGCGCACCCACGACGCTCATGAGCGCCGGGTCAGACTTGAGCCCGTAGGTGGCGACGGCCACGGCCAGCGCGAGCTCAAAGTTGTTGCTCGCGGCCGTGAAGGAGAGCGCGACGCACTGCTCGTAGGTGGCGCCGCACTTGGCGCTCAGCACGAACGAGACCGTGAACATGAAGAAGAAGTAGATGAGCAGCGGCACGGCCGCGTAGATCACCTTGCCGATGTTGTCCGTGATGCGCGTGCTCTGCGACGAGAAGAGCACGACGATCGTAAACAGCAGCGCGATGAGCGTGAGCACGCCGATGCGCGGTGTGAACTTGGAGAAGTACCAATCGGAGCCCTTGGCCTTGGTGAGCGAGTACCACGTGAGCAGCGCGAGCACGAAGGGCACCCCCATGTAGATCGCCACGTTCTTGGCCACCTCGCCCAGGTTCACGTGCACCTGTTCTGCAATTGTTGGGTTGTCAGCGTGGATGCCCATGCGGCCCGGGAGCTCGTTGATGAAGAGGCTCGCGTAGGGCGAGTAGAGCGCGATGGTGACGATCGAGTTGACGCCGATGATCGCGGCGCAGTACTCGTCGTCGCCCCCCGCGAGCGCGTTCCAGACCACGACCATGGCGATGCAGCGCGCGCAGCCCACGAGGCTCAGACCGGTCATGTAGCCCACGTCGCTGTGGAAGAACGCAGCCGAGAGCAGGAACATGACGAAAGGTCCGAGCACCCAGTTCTGAAAGGTCGTGAGCACCAGCAGCTTGTAGTTGGCGAAGACGCGGTACACGAGGTTCCAGCGCACCTTGCTCAGCGGCGGGTACATCATCACAATGAGCCCGATGGCCACGAGCACGTTCGTGGAGCCGACGGTCGTGTCGTCGATGAAGTTTTGGACGGCGTCGATCTGGCCCAGTCCGAGGCCCAGACCGGCCGCGAGCAAGATCCAGAGCGTGAGGAACCTGTCGAGGAACGAGAGCTTCATGAGCAGGCCCGGAGCATCCTGGTGTTCTTGTTGGTCTTGATGGGTTGGTGGGGTCTGGAGCGGCTCGTGAAGCGCGGCGGTGGTGGTGGGGGAAGCGGCACCGGCGGTCATGCTGACTGGGGAGTGGCTTGACTGGGCAGGGTGACGAGGCTTGGAGCTTGGGATGAGCCTTGAGGTGGCGGTGGTGCCCGAGAGGAGGCGAGTTGGCTAATGAGAGCAGAGAGGACGAGGGCGTCTGCTGCACCTGGGGGCCGGCGCTCGAGGCCACCACGCGCTATTGCAGAGAGCACGAGTGCCGCAGGGGGTCGCATGCGTTCTTTCTTTCTTCGGGGCATTTTGGATTCTGGTGGCGGTCAAGTTGTCGTACCTCAGGAGCTCAGGTACGACGCAGAAGGCGCTCTATTTGGAAGGTGATTGTACTATGGCGACGCGACGCTCTGAAGATTCCAGCAGCCATGGTCGGTTCCTGCATCTGGGCGGTCTGAGCGACACGATCACTCGGTCGTTCTGTACATGTGGCAGCTTCTGGACCGAGACCCTTCTCACAGTATTCGACACTGCAGTGTGACGAGTGAGCTTTGGCGCTTCCGCGGTCGCAGGGGGAGCACCGGTGAGTGGCGGGGCGGCCAGCCACTGACAGCACAGCCGCAGCTTCAGCGTCCTCGTCATGCAATGGGGGACCTGCTCACGACCAAAGTCAGCTCTCAGTACGAGGCGCCGCGGGAGGTCGTTACCCAATCCATTTGCGGCTGTAACCTCATGGTGGTGCAAAAGCCGTCGTGACGTGTGCGGCACAGCACGCAGGCCAGCGTTGATCCGTTCGGAGCGGCTGTCGAGCGAGAGGGTAGCTGACATTACACAAGCAACAGCACTGCACTCCAGCTCTCATTGATGGCGGTTCCCGCTGAGGAGGAGCATCTCAGCAGGAGCTCAGAGGTCAAAGCCGGTCAACTTATCGCACCAAAGAGTGTCAAGCAAGGGTCCTCTAATACAATGTGTTCGTGTCGTACCTCTTCAACTCAGGTGCGACACATGGGCGCTCTATTCGAGTCGCCTGCGTTTGTTTGATGCGCATCAGTTCATTTCCGAAACCCCCATGCTTGTCAGACGACTCGCCACCACTCGCACTCTTCCCGCGCTCCGCCCGCTCGCCGCCGCCCGCTCCCACCACCCGCCTCTCTTCCAGCAGTCAGTCGCCATGAGCTCCGACACCGTCGTCACCAGCAGCACGCCGCAGTGGCGGCCGCACGTGCTGTCCGAAGGCGCCGATGACTGGGTCAAGGACCTGGACCTGAGCGGCGCCGCGTCGTTCTCGCCGCCGGGCGCCACCAAGACCCACAAGCCGCGCATCCTCGTTCTCTACGGTTCGCTGCGTGAGACAAGTTTCTCGCGCCAGTCTGCCTACGAGTGTGCGCGCGTCCTCGACCACCTGGGTGCCGACGTGCGCGTGTTCGACCCGCAGGGGCTCCCTGTGCGCGATCCGGCGCTCGAAAAGACGGACGCCAAGGCGCTCGAGCTGCGCGCGCTGGCCGAGTGGAGCGAGGGCCATGTGTGGGTCTCACCGGAGATGCACGGCACGATCACGGGCGTGATGAAGAACCAGATCGACTGGATCCCGCTCAACACGGGTTCGGTGCGGCCAACGCAGGGCAAGACCGTGGCGGTCATGCAGGTGAACGGCGGCTCGCAGAGCTTCAACGCCGTGAACGCGCTGCGGCTGCTCGCGCGCTGGATGCGCATGCCGTGCTGTACGAACCAGAGCAGCGTGGCCAAGGTGTGGCAGGAGTTCGAGGGCGGCCGCATGAAGCCGAGCGACTTCCGCGACCGCGTCGTGGACGTCATGGAGGAGTTCTTCAAGCTCACGCTGCTCATGCGCGAGCACGCCGACTTCCTCGTGGACCGCTACAGCGAGCGCAAGGAGAAGGAGAAGAACGGCCGTTTGCTCTCGCAGGCCGAGAAGGAGGCCACCAAGGCTAAGAACTGATGGAAGCCCTTCAAGTCCTGCTGCATACGGACAGGCGGCGCTATAATTCACACACGCTAGAGAGAACTATCGAACCGAGTCGGAGATCCCCCACGGCGACAACGTATCCAAAGCAATACAGTACATGCAGTCGCTGTCTTGTGTGAAGTTTTGTGCCACGTAAGGCAGACACAACGTTCTCGTGAATGACAGATCGAGAGACCAAATCTGATCAGTGGGAGTGCTGCGAGCTGCAGAGAGCGGCAGTCAACCTCAACGGTGGACGTCCGATAACCAAACCAAAGCACTTCACGCGTTAACCTTAATTAGGTTTGACGCAGTGTCCCTCTATTGACCAAAGACACTCATGTGCGTCTGCTTACAACAGGGTGGTGAGCATTCTTCGCAGCACAAGAATGGCGCTTGATGGCGGGCTCTCTCTACACTGGCAACGCCGATGGGTCCACGAGGCTCTCGTTGTCGCCGTATTGCTGCACAGACACATCGGCACCACACAGCACGTCTGTTAGCGCACACACACAGATTATGATAGTAGCGGTATTGTCACGAACCTCCGAGAAGACCTTAAACCCGCCGCGCAGCACCTTCACGACCGGCTTGACCTCCGCATCCTTGAGCACTTCAGCGATGCGGTCGTGCACGCGACCAGCAGCAGTCGGACCGCGGCCGTTGCTGTTCAAACAGTGGAACACGAGCAGCTTGTCGCCAGCGTGCTCCTTGACGAACGCGTCGAGGAACTCGTCCGAGTCCAACTGGGCCTTGGGCACGCTGAGCGCGTTGCGGATGAAGCCGCCCTCGGTGCCCGGGTCGCGCACGTCGACGACCACGACGTCGAGAGACGCTGAGCTCTGCAGGAGGAGCTCCGCGAGCTCAGGGGCGTCCATGCGCTCGACCTGCGGCGCCACGAGGGTCTTGGGGGCGGTGGATGGCGCTGGGGTCGCCATAGCGGTGGGGTCGACTGCTGGCAAGTGTTGGGAAGAAGGCGAGTTGAGCAATGGCGGTGGTAACACAGAGCGAGAGGTTCGGCTGCTCGTTCACGTGGCACGTGAGCTGGCGCTTGGGTTTGCGCGCTCTCTTCTGGCCATTTTGGCTTGCTGTGGTGGCGGCGGATGAGATGTCGTACCTCGAGAGCTCAGGTGCGACAAGAAGGTGCTCTAATAAGATAGAAAACGGTGCTGCTCATAGAACCGGTGCACGATTGATAAACCGGTGTATTTACTGAGCTTTCGAGCCACCTCGGACTGGATGCTTTTAAGCGCGTGGGACGCGACTGAGCGGCGTTATCGTCCTCAGCCGACCACGTTGCGCTCGCTCATCCGCCACCCTTCGTCATGGATGCCCTAGTGGCGTGGCAGAAACGGAAGATGTCTGCGCATTTCCCCTTCGTCTTGGTCACCTCCCACTAAGACCCGAGTCCCGGAGGCAAGCTCAACTAATATGGGACCACACGCGAAACCGAGAGAGCTGGGAGTTTCCACACTCATCGAAGACGCGATCGCATACAACTCATGGGCGCAGTCACACTGAGCCTCGCAACGTGCGACGAGCCGCTGGCGCTCGTGACAACGATATCCAGAGCGCGCCCGCATAGGCGGCAGCTGTTGCCGGAGCAGCTTGTGGTGCTCGGCCCTCGCCATCGCACATTGCTCTGCCGACGCCCCAGCACAGCACGTCGCGACCCAGCAGCCGGCAATAGCTGGTGCTCCACCACCACGGTGCTGCGTGCTGATGGGCAAGAAAAACTCTGCTGTGAAATGTTACCAGTAACAACCTCTGGACAATAAAATCCTTGTCCCGAACCACCAAACCACGGCTTGCAGATGTCTTACTCCCTCCTTCCTTCGCACCACAAGACAAGACAAGCAAGAGCGTGAGCTCACTATGAGCCATATGTCCACCGCCGTGAGCGTGGGCCTTGTCGCCGCGTCCGTGGACTCGACGCTGGCGCAGACGCTGCAGCCTCCCCTGCTCGAGAAGCGCTCGCGCAAGGTGTCGTTCGCGGCGTTAATTGAAAAGGCTGCGTTTCATCAGTACCTCTTTAATCCGATGAGGAATGCCTCTATAACTCGACATATGCGACAGGTGGTGTGGTGTCGAGTCGCTGTGATGATTATGGCTTGGAAACCCGACGCTGGAACTTTCTGGACGCGTTCGCCTGCCTCCGAGGCCCGTGTCGATCTGCTCTGTTCGCCAAAGGCGAGCTGCGACCCCAGGCAGCTCCCAATGCCACGGCCAGGCCGATTAGCCATCAGAGCACGCATGCATCGAGGCGTGTGCTGTTGCTAAGAAGCGGATGGCGCTGCTGGGTGACTCCTGTTGTGCGCTTTGCGGCAATTTCGTTTTCGATTAACTGGACCGTTTTCTGGAAGCTGCATCGTGTTTTGGAGCCTGGAAGGCAGACGAGGGGTATGCACAAAATTCCCTATCTTTAAAGCGCTCGATTTGCTGCGGTTAAGAACACGAGTGTCGTTCGTAGCGCTGACGCTGGCCGCAAAACAAACACACTGAGCAATGCCACTCTGCCGGGTGTCGCTTCGGTCATCATGCACAACCGAGGCATTCCAAAACAGAGCGCACCCATGAATCGCTTCGTTGTGGTTTCTTTGCCTCGCGCGGGAAGGAGGATGCGCATGGAGCTCCTCCTTCGCACACAGTCTCGTGGCCCATGGCCATGCGTCGAAAGCGAAAACATGTGCGATGAGATACAAATCACTCGCCCATTCGTGCGTTCCCTCGCTCAGCTCACTCACTCACTCTCCAGTCTGCCGGCGCGCGCGCACATCGACCGCCATACGACGCCATGAGCTCTCGCGGCTCCAAGAGCCCCCGCAAGTGAGTACTGCAGCTCCGAGTGAACTGGTGGAGCTGTACGCCTGGCGCTCCCCATCGCTAACACACACGTTCTTACTGTAGTGATCTCACGATCCCGCTCAACGACACGAGCGAGCCGCTGAACGTCACCACTGCCGCCGCAGGCGTGAGCGACGGTGGCCCGATCCTCGTGCAGCGCAAGCCGTCGCACGTGGCGGCGCGCCACCGCTCGACGGTCGGCACCGAGTACGAAAAGGACGCGAAGCTCAAGATCGACATGGACGACACGAAGAAGGGGAAGCTCAAGCAGGACCGCTTCGCGCGTACGTTTCCTTATTCTTGTTGTGTGTATCTGCCTGCATAAGCATATAGAGACTCACCCCCTTCTCTTATACAGCGGGCTTCAAGTTCAACGCCGAGATGGCGATCCGCGTGGCGTTCGGCGCGCTGCTGGCGTCGGCGATCCAGACGCGCGAGTCGAACTACGACCCCAAGGGCTTCCACTCGAAGAAGTGGGCGCTCTTCCCGGACTGGTACTACCTGGGTGGCCTGAGCTACTGCGCCACGGCCGTGATCTTCACGACCAAGGACAACATCGGCGCGACGATCCGCGAGGTCTGCCAGGGCTTCGTGGGCGTCGGCATGGCGCTCGTGTACAACATCATCCTCTTCTCGATCTTCGACATGCGCACGTCGGACGCGAGCGCCGCGGATCCGACCGACGGCTTCTTCCGCATCACGCGCACGTTCAGCTCGAGCGCCTACTGGGTCAACCCGCACAACTTCTACGTGATTCTGCCCTTCATGATCCTCTTCACAGTCGCGATCCTGCTGCTGCCCTTCGAGACCAACACGAAGAAGTTCGCCATGGGCAACAACCTCTACTTTGGTACGTGCTTGTTAGAATATGCTCGCAAATGGTTCAGTGTGGGTGCTAATTTAGGACCTTGTATTCTATGCAGCATTGACGATCATCAACCCAACGGACCCACTCAACAGCGCCAAGCTCAAGCTCTCGAGCGACCCGTTCTACCAGGAGGCCAACATCCTCAAGAACCTGCAGCTCTACTTCCTCGTGGGCGTCACCGGCTCGCTGCTCTCGCTCTTCATCATGTTCGTCCCGTACCCCGTCTAGTACGTACTTCGAAGAACCTACCAGCCATTGCGCGCGTCTCCTGTCTCCACCATAGTGCATTGTCATTTGAGCATACTGATACTAACTACCACCCACTTTTCTCTCTCTTTTGCAGTGGCATCACGCGCCTGCGCAAGGAGGTGAAGGACGGCGCCGCCGAGATCCTCGAGATCCTCAACCTCATCGTGGACTCGTACTGCTTCAAGAACAAGAACCCGGAGCACATGGACTTCCTCAAGGTCACGCTCCAGCGCAAGTTCGAGGCCGAGACCGCGCGCACGCTGCGCATGAAGACGCTCGTGGAGGACGTCTGGTGGGAGCAGCTCTTCGGCATCCACTTCTTCCTCAAGTTCAACCGCTCGATGGTCAAGAACCAGGTGCGCCTGCTCACGTCGCTGCTCTCGGACCTCGAGTCGCTCAGCCAAGCTATGAAGCTCGAGCAGTACGAGAAGCTGCACATCGAGTACATGAAGATCCTGCAGCGCGAGATCTACATCATCCAGCTGCGCTCGGGCGACCTGCTCGACGAGATCTGCGACGGCGTCAACAACTCTGTCGAGCGTACGTTCGGAGTTCGCTTTGCATCCGACCAGCCCTCTCGCGTTATCTTCGATGTGCTAATGCTTGTTGTGCTGTATTGAACAGACCTGGAACTCAAGTCGCTGCACCCACTCGAGACCCAGATGGAGAACACGCTGCACCGCTACCGCTCGATCCAGAACCGCACGCTGCGCAAAAAGGAAGTGTCCGTCGCCGACGTCGCGGGGAACGTGCCCCTCAACCTCTTCCTCTTCTCGCTCAACTCGTTCTGCAGCACGCTCATCGAGTTCCAGGCGAGCCACAACGCCAAGGAGTACGACGACGGCACGCGCGCGCGGGCGTTCGTCGTCTCTACCGTCAAGGGCTTCTTCGTCGGCCACACGTACACGCGCCTCGAGCTCGTCTCGACCTTCAAGGCCGCGACGGCGATCACCATGGGCACGTTTCTGGCCGTGTACGTGTACGCGTACAGCAACACGACGCCCGGCGCCGTGGCGTACGTCATGGGCAACCACATCGGTGGCTCGTTCAGCATCACCGTGAACCGTGTGGGCGGCGTGGTCGCCGGCAGTGTCGTGCCGTCGGTCTTCCAGTTCTTCATCTCACAGGTGTGCCACCCGGCGTACATCAACGCCGTGCTCACGAACGTCGTGCTCGTCGTCTGGGTCGCTGTATCCATGTACTTCAAGTTCGCCGGTGGGTACGGCTCGTACGCCGGCCAGGTGTCCGCGTTCATTGCCGCCGGTATTCTGCTGCGCCAGTCAGACGTGTGCATCGCCGGCGGCTCCGATACCTTCGGGAGCATTGCGATCAGCTCATACTCTAGCCTGGCGCAGACGTCGGTGGGCATCATTCTGTTTTTGGTGGTGGAACTGGCGCTGTGCCCGGAGAGCGCGGGTCAGATGCTGCGCCGCAACATCCAGGACACGCTCAAGGAGCTGCAAAAGAGCTTCGACGTGCTCTTCGGGCACCACATGTCGAGCTCGGACGTGATCGACGACAAGGCCCTGGACGAGCTGCGCGAGCTGCTGCAGACCAAGATCCCCAAGCTCATCGCTGAACAGGAGAAGCTGCTGGGCGAGGCGAACGCAGAGCCGTCGCTCTGGCGCCCGGCGTTCTCGTCCAAGAAGTACGAGGCTGTGCTCAAGCTCTCCAAGCGCCTGCTGAGCAACAACAACCTGCTCTTCAAGCTCGTGAGCTGGTTCAACTTCCGCGTCAAGCAGAACAAGGTGAACCGCAAGAACGCCGTGGACATTCGAGACGGTGAAGGGGACGGCGACGACAACTACTACAACGACGGCGACCAGACGAGCTACCAGAAGTGGGCGAGCGCCAGCGCGCAGTTCCAGTCGTCCATCACGGACACCTTCGCGACGCTGCACACGCTCTTCGGCGACGGGTTCGTGTACGCCGAGCCGGAGCAGACGGCCATCTTCATGCAGATCAAGGAGGCTTTTAGGCTGGCGGACCGCGACTGCAGCGGCGAGATCGACTCGGACGAGGTCATGACGATGCTGCAGAGCATCTTCGCGCAGTCGGGCGTCATGGACGAGGACGATATCAACAAGTACGTGGGCGAGTTCATGGCTATCGTGGACAAGGACGGCAGCGGCAAGGTCTCCTTCGAGGAGTTCATGGAGGCGCTTGAGAACGGGTTGCAGCTTGAGGTCGAGGTGTACCAGAAGATGAAGCCCAAGGCGCCCATCATCGCCGGCAAGGCGCCCACGGACCGCGGCTCGCTGGGTGGGACCATGTTGCGCGTTAATGAGGAAGCGAATGGTGGTGAAGGCGAGGATGGGGCGCTGGCGGACCGCGCCTCGCTCAGTAGTACGCTGTTGCGTATCAATGAAGAAGCACCTGCCACTGGTGGCTTTGACAACGGCGATGGCGCAGTGCTCTCGCCCACGAACGCCGCAGCAACGCCCAAGATTAACTACACGGCCGTGCTCACACCCAAGAACGACGAGATGGTGATGATGCGCAAGTTCTCGGCCGTGTCCACGGGCACCGCCGGCGGCTTCACGCAGCTCTCGCCCATGCGCCGCCAGCACGACGTGCTGAACGTCGAGGACTTCTTCTTGGACGACATCGCGCGCCACATGAAGGCCGCGTACGTCGAGTGGCTCATGGAGCAGGGCCGCTTCGAGAAGGTGTCCATGGAGGAGCTGCTGCTGCTCAGCTGCCTGGTCAGCGGCGCCGAGGGCATCGCCATCAACATGACGACGCTGCAGGAGATCGTCGTATCTTCGTAAGGCGCCCAAGCATTTGGCGCGCGGGCTCCAAACGGGCTGTCGAGCCACTATCACCTCTGTCATCGCCATCAGGTTTTTGTATATATTTGTCCCATTTTGCTCTCGTCGAACTTGAACACTAATTCACCCTTTATGAAATGACCTTGAAGAAATCCCGTGACTCTGCTGTGTGGTTTTGCTAGCTGCTCGAGTCTCGGATCCTCGCGAGCAGGGCATCTGCTCAAGACGCGTGACCCCGCGTTATCCCGGGGTCGTTGGCTTGCCGCGGCAGGTGTGGAGTCCAGCGTTCCAAAACTCCTTCCACACGGAGCTTGTGGATCGCTCACAATAAGCTCCAGCGCGTGCTGGTCCGTCACACGCTCCGCTTGATCCACTCCATCGCGCGTGGGACAGGCTTTCTTTGCATTTGGCATCGGTTCGTGCCTGTCCTGCGAGGTGCTTTATGGCTCGGAGAAGAGTGCGCTTGCAGAGGTACCTTGCGAGGGAGTCGGTGCTCTCCGTGCAAAGTTTCTTGTTGAAGGCCGAGTTCAGAAGGCGAGTTGAGTTGTAAGGCTCGAGCTGGAGCTCGTCAGGTGCCATTGGTTGAGAGCTGCTTGGGGTTGTCGCCAACGTCTGTATTCGTGGCCGAGGCAGTCGCTATTTGGTTTTTGTCGCCGCGCTCTGAAGAGCCGAGTGCGACGCCGCCGCGCGACTCCTTGCACACCAGCAACTATCTGACTTGGCAGCCAGCATCTAACGTCTTGAGACTTGCATTAGCAGCTCAACGAAACAAAGTCATGGCAAAATGAGCAGTGAAAAAGCAAAGGTGGATTGACCGTTTTCATGTTTCGACAAGGGTGGAGAGAAAAACAGTCACAAGAAGCCATCGCAGCACTTTAGGCCGCTTTAGAGCGTCTTGGCGCCGTGGAAGGCCTTGACGTTGATCTTGACCTGCTTCATCACGCGCGCGTAGAGCTTCGGGCGGTAGCCAAGCGGGAAGAGCGCCTCGAGCAGCACGAACATGGGCGCCGTGATCAGCGCCTGGTCGAGGCTGTCGAGCAGCGCGGGTTTGCGGCGCTCAAACACGCCGTGGCCAATGAACTGGGGGTAAGCAATGCAAACGAGCGTTAGAGGCGGCTTGGGGACGGCAGCTAGTCATTCGTGAGCATTACAGGACCCACCTGAAGGATCCAGGCCGCGATGTGCACCGGCACGGCGATCTGCCACGCCGGCACGCCGTAGAGCTCGGGCGCCGCCTGCTCAAAGTAGTTGGCGAAGAGGTAGACCGCAAAGATGATGGCCGCGCCGAGCGTGCCCGCACTATAATAGCAACAAACACAGACAAGCACAGCCGTTAGTGCACCAGTGGCAACAGATACATTCGGACCGCACAGAGACCAGAAGACAGAAGCGTCTGTTTGCACGTACATGGCGTCGAGCGCGATGTACCAGAACATGTAGAGCGCGGCCATGACGAGCGAGTAGTTCATGACCATGTACTGGCTGTACGGCAGTCCCGCGAGGAGCGCTGGCTGCGCGCAGAAGGGCTCGGTATGCGCGAGGATCATGACGCCCGTGATGAAGATCGGCCAGATGCACGCGAAGTGGATGAGCTGGTTGGTCTTGTTGTCGTGGTACGACATGTAGAACGTCACCTGCTTCTCCAGGTCGAAGCGGTCCGAGATGAAGCCCATGGGTGCTGCTTGGCTTGTTGGTGGGGCGACTTGTGGCTCTGGTGGGGGAACTGGAAGTGAGCGCTGCGTTCTGGTGAGGCGGCCGCGCAGAGCAAGGAGGGAACGAGCTCATGGCCCCGTGAAAGCCGCATCTCTTTCCGTTCGCGTCGTCATTTTGTCGATTTCGCCGATCACAAATTGCTCATCAACGTATTTCTGACCAATAAAGCAGGAGAGTTGATATTTAGAAGGATATGATTGGAGGCGGAGGGATTGCGTGAGCGTCGCGATTTCAGCGAATCCGAGCTTTTAACAAATTCGATGTTGCTGATTGGCCGAAACGATGCAAATCCGCAATCAAAAAGAACGGAATCAAGTTGAAGTTCCGGTTTGACGACAACAGAAGGAGAGTGTCAACACCTTTTCGAGTTTGGACTCAACCAGCTTGAGCTCCACGAGAATGGCTGGAAGGGGCGAGAAGGCTCATGCAGCTGGGTGCTAGCGTGTTGAGCGTCGTTTCCAAGTGGTGGGTGGGTCGATTGAGCCCGAATGGCCCGAGGACTCGCATGCGAAAAGGGAGGCTGTGCATGTACACTACTGCTTCTTTGCTTCCTCGCAGAGTGGGAAGCGTGCCGTCCAGCGAAGCGAGATCGAGGCAC
>JAASFQ010000283.1:0-30494 GCA_023333845.1 Globisporangium polare | reverse complement strand
GCGTCTTCATTGGTTCATGGCGTGATTGGGAGTCGCGTCCTTTCACTTGCTGCTGTGCTCGACGCGTGCTCCAGTCTCCAGCATAACATCAGCCCTTCTGTCACCCGAAGAGGGAAAGTCCCAGCATAAAGCATTACACTCTACGCTTGTACTGTTCCACATACCCGAGACCTCATTCGATAGAGTTGCGAGTTCCCGTGCTGTTGTGCCTTATCTTTCACGTCCAAGCGAAAGTTGAACGCTGTGGGAGTGCGTGATATCGCATTGTGGGGAACTTTCAGACTCTGCTGACTTCACCAGCTGTCTCGCCTCGGCTGCTTGCCGTGTGCATCCGTGTACACCCTTGGAGTCAACACTGACGTTATGCTACAACCAGAACCTCACTGCAGGAAATGTATCGAGTTTCCGTTTTGCTTGGCCGAACCGCCGGTCGTTTGCGAGAAGCTTGGCGAGAAGAGTTGTTGCTGCACAAACCCCGGTGGCGCAAAGAAGCCACCCGCGGGGTTAGCCTCGGTACTCCCTGAGATCATGCCGAGCGCTGGTCACTGCGAGCTGGCCGAGGCATCGAGCTTTCGGTGAGCGGGTAGGGCGGAGAGAGTCATTGGCTGATAGCGGGTTCTTGTTGCCTTGCTGGAAAGTCTGGGGATGAGCATGAGTGGACTGAGCAACAAGCCGAGCGGGCTGAATTGCTGAAGAACAAACCTTTGCAAGCGCAGTCGGCTACCGGACGAGCTCGCCTGCTGAACGAACTCTTCTCTTCGCTCTTCGAGAAACGAGAATCTGGTGATCGGATCGATATGAGCTGTGTCTATATACAATGTATATAAAAGCAGTTCAAGTGTTATATTGATGCAATATCTACGACTGCTGGTCTATTTGCTTACTTGTTGGAAGCTGTCAGATCGCTGGGTTTTCAAATATTCACAGCGCTGGTTTGACTTTTCGTGCCGCACTGCTTTTTTGACAATATAACAAAAGCATTCATCAACACTATTATAGGAACCCCGCGCCATTTGACGCAAAGAGCGTGACAGAAAACAGGAAGCAGATGAGCTCCGACGAAGACGAAGAGCGCGTGAAGCTCTACAACCCGCTCGAGCGCAACCGCAAGCGACAGCACTTTGGTGCGTAATGCGTGTCTCTTTCTCTCTCTTTGTGTGCGAGTGTGTCCATGTGCCGTTACGTCTGCAGCGCTTGCCTCCTGACTGACGGACGGACTCGTGTTTGTTTGATGACGTGCTGTGTGACGTGACGCCGCCACATGCGCTGTACTCCATGTCTGCTGCTGCCGCTAGTGAGCTTCTCGTCGTCCGAGTCGGAAAGCGACGAGGAGTCGTTCTATGAAGAATCACCGCTCGTGCGCAAGCGCCGCCGGAGTCTGCGGCAGAGCACGTCGCCGAGGAACGCAGCGCAGCGAACAGGTAATGACAGTGCGTTGCTTTTGGTTGTGCAGCGGATTTGGTGCTGACCATGGCGACGACTTTGCCGTGCATGGTGTAGTCAGCTTGGACGATGACGGTGATGATGAAGGCGGTGTTGAGATGCTCATGACTGAGCGAGAGCGTGAAGCGCTCCGGCAGAGCGAGCTGCAGATCGAGCTCGAGATCGCGCAGCGGATCGCTCAAGATGCAGTGTTGAACCAGACGCGCGCGATCATGAGGTGCGTATTATGTTATTACGGGCTGCCATGCAGTAGTGTATCGAATGCTTACGTGTGCTGTCGATACACCTTCTGTTGCTCTGTAGCAAAATCTCAACCACGCAGCGCCAGATCTCTCAACAGGAGAGCGACGCGAACTTCCGCGAGATCATTTCGCTGGACTCGGATGACGACGACTTCTCTATCGTCACCAGCAACAAAACCAACAACGACGCCGACCTTCAGATCCTCTCGTCCTCTCACGCGACCACATCAGCACAAGCGAACGGCGGCGCTGCGACGTCCCACGCTCATCACCAGGCGGACAAGGGCGAGCGCATCATGCTCAAGATCCGCTCGAACGGCGAGCGCACCGACGACGTTCCGATCCGCATGGTACGCATTTCATTTTCATTTCCGCATCGAGGCTGTGATTTTAGAGGAAACTTGGCGGTGAGTACTTATGTGATGTTGACTGTTGGACCATCATCGTACAGAAAGAGCCGTTCGAAGTGCTGTACAAGAGCTTTTGCGACCTGCTCGGCCTCCCACGCTCGGCAGTGCAGATGTCACTCGACGGCGAAGCGCTATCGTTATCCGCAACGCCATTGGGGAACGATCTGGAGGCTGGCGACCTCATCGACGCCAAGGTGGACTTTTCCAAGCAGAGCACGGCCAACATGAAGACGTTCGTGCGTCTGCGCCTCATCGGCGAAGGCAAGCGGCCAGAGATTTTCAAGATCGACGCGGTACGTGTTTGCGTTGCTGCTGTTGTGAAGATATGTATGCTTAAAAAGGAGTGTGTCGCTAACATGATGCATGCAACTGCGACAGTCATCTACGATTGAGAAGCTGCATGCGAGTTTCTGCAAGAAGCACAACATCGCATACGCCGACGACGTGGTGCTGCGCGCGCTGGGCGTGAAGCTGCGCCTGAGTGAGACGATCGAGTCGTACGGACTGCGCGACGACGATGAGATCGCGGTAGAGATAGAGAACTTCGTCGACCCGTCGGCGATCTCCGTGCAGCTGCGGTTCAGCGATGGCACGACGGAGAGCCATCACGTTATCCCGGTAAGTGTTATCTCCTTTGAGAACTTCAGCCCGTTCATCTCGAGAGGTGATACTCACTTCTTGTTGAATATGTGCACGCAGAGCGCCAAGGTGGAGACACTGCTGGTGAACATTGCCCAGCTCCGGAACATCGACATGCTGAACGTGTCGCTCCGTGTCGATGGCGAAGTGATGACTTCGTCTCGGTCTTTTCAGGTAGTTATGGAAACGTTCCTTGTCTTGCGTGCTATCCAAGTTGGTGGCCTCACGTAAACCATGTCCTTTCCTGTGCAGTATTACGACTTGGAAGGTGGCGAACTCATCGAAGTCAAGCTTGCATCTTGATGCGCAGAAGACTCAATGTGGCGTGAAAGCGAGCCAAAAGAGGAACAAGGACGCTCATTGTTTCCCTGTCGTTCGGAAGAGGACGTTTTGGATGACGAGGCGTCTGTATTTGTTGTTTATAAGAGCTATCAGCGTAAGACATGGTGTGTTGTTTATAACTCTGCTGTTGCTAACGCGTCAATGTAAGGTTGCGAGAACGAACGCCTTCAGTGCTCCGCCGCTTCCAGTTCGTTGCTGCTGGTTGCGATATCATCGCCGGACGACTTGCAACGTGAGATCGCGTACACAATCGCGAACCCGACACCGTGTGCGAGCAGCAAGCCAGCGTACCAGAGCGGCGCGTACGGCGTGTTGACTTCCATGAATGGATACGGCCAGAAGCCCTTGGCGATCGTGCCGTGGAGGAGCCACGTGAAGACCGAGTACACGGACGGCCAGGCAATGAGCAGCGGCAGCGCGTGGAACGAGACCGTGTGGCGCGTGCTGAGGAAGTCGACCTGCAGGAACACGAGGTTGAGCGCGTGCTGGCAGTAGCTCACCCAGTTAAGGATCTTCTCCGGGTAATGCATCTCGACTGCATACGGATACAGGATCGTCCACACGACGACGCTGATCAGGATCGACGTCGCGAGGCACACGTCGAGCGCGAGCTCGAGTCGGATCCAGCCACGGTGTGGGTGTCTGGACACAGCTGTTGCTGTGCTGCTCGTACCCTCATCGAATAGTGGCGCGTACCCTCGTCTCGAGCCCTGCTGCAGTTTGCGCGTCTGGAGAGTGCGCGCCACGGCGATGCCAAAGTACACGCCTTGGGCGATGAAGTTCCACGACGTGTAGAAGATCAGGCAGAGCAGCCGCGTGCGGTACAGATCGTAGAGCTGCACGACCACGTAGAACGCGAGTGCAACGACGCGGAAGTACAGCAGCGCGTCCAGCGAGCAGAAGCCGCGCGGCTGCGACGAGGAGTTGCTGCAGGTGAAAGACGACACCGCCGGCAGGTTGCGGTCGCTCTCCGCCTTGCGGTACAGCAGGAAAAGCGACGTGCCCAGCGCCGCGACGATCTCCGTCGCGACCACGATGGTCTCCCACGAGAGTATGAAGCCTGGCACCTCTTCTTCCTGAGCAGCAGCAGAAGCTACGGCTGCAGACGGAGCAGACGCCATCATCGCGGCGGCGTGTCGGAGCTGCTCCATTCTGATTGTGAAGAAAGAAAAGCCAATGAGAAAACACTCGATTCAGGCTCGCAAAACCCAGGGTTCTGGAGGCGAGCACGACTCGACGAGCGCGCGTGCGATTGGCAGTATTTCCTGAAATGCTTGAATACTCTGGCTTACTACCAATCGAGGACGCGTATTCATGCGTTTCAAAGCGACTTGCGCTCAGTATGGAGCGGAGCGAATCCGTTCGTTTGATTTCGCCGCGTAAACACATACAACCCGGAAACCCGAAGCAGGTTGCCGAGCCATTATATTAGGCAACCCTCGTTCTGACGAACTGTATGAACCCCGCTTTTGTGTTTCGTTGTGGGTTTCGTTGGGACACCCAACGAAGTGGCAAAACCCACGATGAGAACGTTCAGCCCGCGAAACCCAGTAAAAATCGTCCGCACGTTGCTTGGGTTGTTTCCAGCAGCTGGGTTGCTTTCCAGCACCTACACTCCCTCACATCCTGTGTGAGTGAAGGTAGACCATGCCGATCAACCCGCACCATTTCCAAAGATCACCAAGCACTCCGCACATCGGCACATCTGCTCATTCCCTCATCTGCTCATCAGCACATCAGCTCACACATTTACACACAATGCCATCCTCAGCAGCGAAACTCGTGGACATCGGCGCGAACCTGACGAACCGGCGCTTCCAGAAGGACCTCCCGCAGGTGCTGCGGCGCGCCGCGGACGCCGGCGTCGACGCGATCCTCATCACGGGCACGAGCATGCGCGGCAGTCGAGACGCGCTCCAGCTCATCCATCGTGTGCAGCAAAATGGCAGCAATGGCACGACGCTCTTCTCGACCGTGGGGGTGCACCCTCACGACGCGAAGGAGTTTGACGGCGCGAACTCCACGAACGAGATGCGTGAGCTCATTCTGGCGAACCCAGGCACCGTCGTCGCCGTGGGCGAGTGCGGCCTCGACTTTAACCGGGACTTCTCGCCGCGCGACGTCCAGGAACGCGTTTTCCGAGCGCAAGTGGAGCTCGCGTGTGAGCTCCAGATGCCGCTCTTCCTGCACGAGCGCGAGGCGCACGCGACCTTTATCGCTGTGCTCCAGCCGTTCATTGACGCCAAGCGGCTGCCGCCCGTGGTGGTGCACTGCTTCACGGGCAGCGAGAGCGACCTACGCAAGTACGTCAGCATGGGCTTCTACATCGGCCTCACGGGCTTCGTCTGCATGGACTCGCGCGGTTTCAAGCTGCGCACCATGGCGTCGATGATCCCGACCGACAAGCTGATGATCGAGACCGACGCGCCATTCATGTACCCGTACGGCAACAACGTCAAGGCGCGTTGCGAGCCAAAGGACCTGCGAGCGGTCGCACAGACGCTCGCAGACTGCTTTCGAACAACTCCAGATGAGATCGCGGTCATGACGACCACGAACGCCAAGCGCTTCTTCTCGCTGGACAAGCACGTGGCTCTACGAGCGAGGCCACCAGCAGCTGCACGCTCCAGCAACGCGCCTCGAAGTCACAAGAAGAAGACTGCTCATGACCCAGCCCTTGAGCTGAAGCCTGCAGCTCTGAACCAGCTTATCGACCAACTTGGTGACAACGAGCCTGGTGTGATCGTGCTGGACGGAGGCAGCGGCGAGGGCGGCGGTCAGCTGCTGCGCATCTCCGTTGGGCTGGCGTCCGTGCTCCAGAAATCCATCCGTGTGCACTCGATCCGCGCGAACCGCAAGGTCCCGGGACTGCGCAACCAGCACGTGCACACGATCCAGCTCGCGCGCGATCTCTCGCCAAGCAGTGATCTCATTGGCGCCGAGCTGAACTCAACTGAGATCAAGTTCACGGGGGCTGGGGCCCCAGCTTCGGGCGGCACCTTTGAGGCGAGTTCGCAGACTGGCGGCAGTGTTTCTCTCATGATCCAAGGCTCACTACCAAGCATGGTCTTCAGTGGAGGAGCGTCGATTCTGCAGCTGAGTGGCGGCACCCACGCGGGCTTCAGTCCGCCGGTTGACTTCATGCAAGTGCCGCTCAAGCAGCTCTTAGCTCGCTTCGGTGTGGAGACCACGCTGGAGATCAAGAAGCGGGGCTTCAACATGGGCGAGGTCGGTCAAGTCGAGTTCAGCGCCACAGCTGTTGCTTCAAGAGGGCCGCTGAGGTCCATCGACGTGGGTCATCCATCTGACAAGATCTCGAAGCTGTACGCGCGCGTGACGGTTTTTGGCTCAAGCTCAGACCTCGAAGTGGTCGGCCAGCAGTACGTGACCGCGCTCAAGCGAACGCTGACCTCGAGTCTCGGGGCGTCGCTCTCGAAGGACACGACGCAGGAGTTTGAGATCCTGACTGAAGCCGCGAAGGCCAAGAGCAACAGCAACAGACACAGGGGTCGTGGGTCCAAGGGCAAGCCAGCAGCTGGAGCCAAGGCTGAGAAGCCCAATGTGAGCATCATGGTGGTCGCGGAGACCGCCACTGGTGGGCTCCTGTCCGTAGACCGCTCGGGACGAGACACGCCAGACTACATGGCGCTGACGGTCTCCAAGGTGCTCTCTCAGTACATCGCTGATGGAGTCTGCATGGACGAGCACTTGGCGGACAACGCGGTCGTATTCATGGCGCTCGCGGCCGGCGTCTCGCGCCTTCGCGTGCCAGCGAAGGCTGCGCGCACGTCGCAGCACCTGGAGACCGCACTGGCGGTTGCTGAGAAGATCGCAGGTGTGCAGGTGCGGCTAGATGAACAAGAGACGAGCGCCGTGGTCGAGGTGCACGGCATTGGCTTTGCTGCAGAGCCATAGAGAATCGGTTGAGTTGACTTCACCACTGGTTTTCTGCTGCAAACGAAAAGAATCGAGGCGTTTATATTATAGCCAATAAGATTGGAGTATGGAGGTGCTAAAGGTGTTTGGTGGCCATTATTTTTGATTTCCTCACACACACTCGAAGCGAGCAATGGTGCCGATGAGCACGCCGGCTCGGCGCCTCTCGCTGGCTCTGCGCCCAGTGAGCGACCGCCGGCACCTGCTGCAGCACGTCAGAGCGCTGCGCAACTGGTCGCAGAGCCGCGACGGCGTGTCGTTCCAGTTCAAGTGCACGCAGTGCGGCAAGTGCTGCACGGGCAAAGGCGGTCGCGTGCGCGTGAACGAGCGCGAGATCGAGGAGATCGCCGACGCGCTCCACGTCGCGTCCACACAGGAGGTCAAGGCAAAGTACCTGCGACGTACAGTAGATCCTACAGACGCTGGTGCAAGCGATGGCAACCAGCAGCAGCAGCAGTGGTGGTTTCTCAGGCAGACGCCGGATGACGCACAGTGCATCTTTCTGGACGGCGCCAAGTGCTCCATCTACAAGGGTACCGTTATGTATGTGTTGCAAGATATTATGCTTAGACATGATGGCATCCGCACTGACAGTCTCTTTATGTGTTTCGCGATGTGGATAGCCCGCCCGACGCAGTGCCGGACGTTCCCGTGGTGGCCGCAGAACCTCATCTCGGACTACGACTGGCAGCTCACGGCGCGCGACTGCGAAGGCATCTCGCTCTCTTCGTCTTCAGCACCTGAGTTTCCTCAGCCCACCTCTGCTACTATCCCAACCACGCAAATGCCAACCTACACATTCGACGACATCCTGCCCGAAGTGATCCTGCACGACGTAAGTACCAGGCCATTCAATCGAAAGTCACCTGGGCTCCATACAGCATACAGCACTCCTCTTACCTCTCTCTCTATGCATACAACTGATACAGATCCACCGCTCGGGCGAGAACTTCACGTACGACGAGCTCCAGGAGATGATCGCAGACCTCCAGGAGGTCGATGCGAGCTTTGAAAGCGAGTACAAGAGCGAATTGTTCGCCAACTACAGTCGCAGGATCGTGTTTCGTGACGCCCACGTGACGGTGCTCGACACTTTTCTGAGGGATGTGGCGCCCACGAGGTGCTTCTTCTTCAACGACCGCATCCACTTGGTGCAGAGCGAGGTCACTCTCAAGGCTGACGAGCCTGATGTGACTGCAATCGACCGGACCGCGCTGGTGCTTGACGTGCACCGCGCCATGTGCATGGCGCTCCCCCTGCAAAAGGACGCAGTGATCCTGCATGATGCCAGTGACAGCAAGAAGACGCTCAGTGTAGCTGTGATTGGCTCCGGAGCGGCCTCGCTCCCGCTGTTTCTGCTCGAACATGTACCTGAGATCACTCGCCTGGACGCCGTTGAGCCCAGCACTGCTGTCAACCGAGTCGCGCGCGAGTTCTTCGGTCTGGGTGAGTCAGAGAAGAACGACTTGCGCCTCACTGTCCACGAGCTCACGGGCGAAACGTTTGTGACCGAGCAGCTCAACGATGGCACGCGCTACGATCTCATTATGCTGGACGTTGAGTCTGGTGATAATGGCGAAGAAGTTCTGGGAATCAAGGCCCCACCAACGGCCATGCTGACTCCTGACTTCCTTGGATCGCTGAAAGAGCTGCTCACGCCGTCTGAGGGCGTGCTGGTGGTGAACGTGATCGCAGAGACCCCAGCGGCACTTGAGCAGACCGAGCGAGCGTTCACGAGTGTGTTTACCAGTGGTGGCCTGGTCGTCGAGCTCCCGACGAACGCAGTCTTCTATCTTTTTGCTGAACGAAGAGTCGACACAGCGACGACACCCAGTCATAGTGGCCAAGACGATGAAAGAGACGCACTGGTGCAGCTGTTGGAGCGTGATGCGCTCCAGCGCGAGCGCGTGCAGACCCCTGAGCTTCTACTGGAGTCTGCGCGTGTAGTGAGAAGTCTGACAGCAGCGTAGTAGTGACGAGCAAGCAGATAATGCAAGCTTCTGCTTTGACGCATACCTCATCATCTGTGGTTAAATGTGCTCGGTGTACTGTGTATTAGAAGTCTCCCAGCAGGAGCGCATCAGCTACTGGAGGTGGGTGCTTCCGAGTCCATCTCAGACGCGATTCCCTAATGCCCTCCCCAGTGCAGAATTTGAAGAGAGTGTGACGTCTGTGAGTCTGTTCACACCAGCCAATCCGCTCGAGTCGACTGGATCAGCCACGAGATTAGCAAGTCTCGAGGCATTATTGGCGCATCTGCGTCATGTTTTGTCTCTTGCTTCGCGACTGCAGCAGCAAGAGGGTCTACGAGATCGAGGTCTTCTTGCGGGACAGGGAGCGCGAACCAGGCGTACTATATGCGCTGGGAGGCCAAGGGCGAACGCTACATCGGATCCATCAAGGTGAAGCTCCCCGCCCGCATCTACGTGACCCAAGCAGGCGACCTTGCGAGCGACGTGGACGCGGAGGTCAAGGTCTCAGGCAGCTCCGAGGACGTCATCAAGGCCGTGAACGTGTCCGCACTCTTCAGAACCTTGCACGTGGAGCTCGTCACGCCCACGAACCAGGCGATCGTGGACCAGTACATGCTTGTGGAGGTGCGCGTGCGCGACAAGGACGCGATCTTCCGACTCGAGTCCGAGGGCAACGGCGACGTCGTCGTCCTCGAAGACGTGCTGGCGTCGACACAGGCGACGAGCACCCCACTCGTGCTCTCACGTCGTCTGCAAGGGATCGAGGACAGCGAGCAGCTGGTGCTCGCCGGGGTGGCGGCCCCAAGCTTCCTGTCCACCACCACTTCCAGCGTTACTACTGGCCTTCACGTCACTGAAGATGCATTCACGACCGCCAGTTCGGCCGCAGTCAAGGACGCAACCCCGCTCCGCAGCTGGATGATTGGCGATGGATACGGTCTGGACAAAGGAGGCAGTGTGAACCTGGAGCTCTCGGTACCTGGCGCTGCGGTCATCTTAGAGCTGACGGACCTGGAACGTCGGTACCCGTACGCTGGCCGCGTGATGGTCTTCGGTGACGACGCAACCGCTCTCGACCAGGTGGAGGTAGTCGCGAGCGGCGACAAACTCCAGGTGCACCTCAAGTCTACGAGTGGGACGGTACCTGTCAATGGCAACTTCACGACACTCGTGGGGTTCTCAGAGAAGTGCCAAGTCACACTGGCCGAGACGAGCAGTTCCAAGGCGGCTGCTCAAGTGCGGACCGACACACTGGACAGCACCATGTACTGGGAGAAGAACGGTCTCACGATCACCACCTTTGGCGCCGGCAACATCTTTGTCTCGGCCCCAACGAGCCTCCTGTACGTGCCTCGCATCACCATCGAGACCTACGGCAATGGCAGCGTCCAGATGGACGTTAGGAAGGCTTGGGCGGCGCAGAAGACGACCATCAGATCCTTGAGCACAGGCGCGCCATCTCTGAGCTGGTTCGGCAATATTCTCCACTCGGCGGTCCAGACGTATCTATCGCCGACGACGGGCAAGCTCTGCATCACCACCAAGTATCCCGTGCACGGCGTGACAGTCACGAACAGCGGCAAGGACCGCGTGGCGTACACGGGCCAGACAGAGCTCGCCAAGGTGAAGTGCGAGAAGCGCGTGGTCCCAGAGCGCGTGCCTACGAAGATCCAGAGCACGAATCCGGACGAAGATGGGACGCCAATCGAAAGTCTCGCGGTGGCCAGCGGTGAATCAGTTGGTGGTAACGCTACGCCCAGCTCCAGTACCAATTCGACGCAGGACAAGACAGCGAGTCCACCCACCAGCAGCAGCGCCGGCGCTCCTGCTGCTGCTGGGATCGCACACTGGATGGTCTGTGCGTCGTTTGCTGTCGCTGCTACGCTCCTCCTATAAGCATCTCCAGTACACAAGCTAGGTGCTTGTGAGTGCCAGTGACGGCTATGAATGTACGAAACGATTTCATCAAAAATGCAACACCATGTTCGAAAGCACTGTGTGGCTTCATATGTAAACCCCACGCTATCCCCCAAAGCTGGCCCCGCTATGGCTGACTCGCCTTCTTAGCGCTGCTGCACGTCCTGCTCGAGGTCGAGCTCTGTAGCCGTCGCGTCGGCCACCTCCATGCTCTCCATCGCGTTGTGCGCCATGCGGTTCCAGTCCACATGCGCCAGTTTGGTCCAGTACACTGCGAGTCTAATGATCTCGATCGTGCAAATCGAGTACCATAGCGCTGGAAATCCAAAGCCGAGCTTGATCGCCCCAACGTACGCCAGTGGGAGCTCAACGCACCAGGTCGTGATCGAGCTCGTCCACGCGACGATCGCCGCCTCGCCCATGGCATTGAGCACCGACGAGGTGAGCATCTCGATGGCCTCGATCATGAAGCCGACGATGAAGAGCGGCTGCACGAGCATGCAGAGCTTGAGCAGCTCGTCGTCCGTCGTGTAGAGCTGGAAGAACGCTTCGCGCAGTGAGAATGTGACTATCGCGAGCAGCGCAACGCACATCGCCGTGCAGATGAACCCTAGTTTGCCGAGCGCCTTGGCGGCCTGTGGGCGATTTGCACCCAGGCAGTTGGCCACACGGATCTGCGTCGCGCAGCCAAAGCCCCAGAAGACCGCCCAGAGCAGCAGCCAGAGCCCCGAGATGACGGCATTCGCAGCAATTTCAGTCGAGCCGAGCTTCGCGGCGATGAGCGCCAGCCCCGAGCTCGCGACGTCAGCGATCACGACGTTGATCGCGATCGGGAACGCGAGGCTCGCGAACGTCTTGATGCGATCCACGGTAAAAGCTCTAAGGTCCCACCCGCCCCACGCCACGCGATGCATCTTCTTGTAGACCACGCAGTAGGAGATCAGCGCGATCGGCTGGAACCACGAAGCGATGACTGTCGCCAGCGGTGAGCCGTCGAAGCCCAGACCGCTCCACCCCAAGCAGCCGTAGATCAGCAAGTAGTTGGCGGTGACAGCGACGCCGATCGAGACCGAGCCCACGACTGTCACGGGCGTCATGACGCTCATGGACTGAAAGTATAGACGGAGACAGACGTACACGAGCGACGGCCAGGACGCGAACGACACGATGCGCGCAAAGCGAGCCCCCAGGCGGATGATCTCTCGGTCGTCCGTCGAAAGCTCCAGCGCGTACTCGACGTTCCAGAAGCAGACGAAGAGCGGGATCGCGAGGATCGTGACCATCGCGAGCCCCATCTGCAGCCACACGCCCATCAACCCGCCGTTCTTGGCGCCCCACGCCTGGCCGCACAGTGTCGTGAGCGCGCCGCACGCACCCCAGACGAGCATGAGCGGCACCGTCGTCCACACGGACGAGAGCGAGGCTGCCGCGAGCTCTGGCGTGCCCAAGTGGCCCAGAAACGCGTAGTCCACGGACGTGAGTGCGATGCGAGCGAAGGTTGAGAGGCTCACCTGCAGCGCCATGGACGCGAGCGACGCGAACTCGGTGCGCAGGTCCACTTCAGGCTCATCTGGGGCTGGGAACACGTGCTTGGCGGTGTACTTGGGGGTGAGCAGCAGCAGCGGCGACTTCTCCTGCGATGGCGCCATTGCGAGTCGTCTGTCCGTGGGTTGCAGGCTGCAGGCTGCTGGGCTTTGGTCGAACGATCGGAACTGAATCGAGTTGTGATCTTGTCAAACATCGCAACGTTAATTTCCATCTGATCTGACCGTCACTCTCTGGTTTGTCCACTTTCGGTCGACAATCGGACGGAATTTTCTCAACGGAACGTTCTGCGTGGCTCCTGTTTTGCCAGTCGGAGAAGACCCTCACTCCTGGTTTTCCTTTTAAAAGGAATGCTGACTTGCTTGCTGGCCAGCTGTCCAGATGGACACCTCAAATGGATGGTGGGGAGTGATTGTGGCCTTCGACGATGTTGTTGCCGCGGTTCTTGCTGCTATCGCTGCTGCTGCTGTTGCTTAAACCGGTAGATGAGAATCCTGTTGTGGCGGTCTCCGGCGACAGTCATGCAGCAGCGCAGCCTCTCTTTCCTCACGCAGCGCGCGCTCACAGCAATCGAGTTGAAGACCAGCGACGGCTCGCTCTTTTGCTGCAGCGTAATCAGCGCACAGCAGTTCTCGCCCGTGTCGAGGGACATGATCTGCACGCTGTTGTTCATCAAGACGAAGAGGAAATGGCCAGAGCCGCCGTGACTTCGTTTTCCACTTGGGAACACGGTGGAGAGTGCGAATCGCGGCGGCGACGAAGTGCCTGTAAACTCGAGCTGGATCCGCACAGGTGACAGTTGAATTGGCTTACTTGCAGGAGTGAGCAGCAGTTGATAGAACACAAGTCGTCCGGGGTTGTTAGACTTTTTGGTCGCTGGGTTCTCGAAAAACACCATCAGCACGACTCGCTTCTCGTCAGCCGTCGCTGCGATCTGCAGGATCTCACCGCGTTTCTTCTCAGTGCTGCTGGTTGCGGTACCCTTCTGGGCAGCTGCGTGCGAGGCATCACTGCTGGTGGGAGGCTGGAGATCGAGGCGATTCCTTCGCACAGGCGTGAACCAGCCAAAGCCCGAGAAATGCTTCGAGTCGTACTCCCACTCGAGCACCATCCCGTCGCTGTCGATGCTCAGCAACTTCACACCAGTGCTCGCACTGCTGCTCTGGAGACACTTGATAAAGAGAACTGGGTGTTTGTGGCCGCAAAAGAACTCGCGCTTGCTGTTCTTGAAGCGGAGTCCATTCATGAGGTCACTTGGCGTTGGCGCATCGAACTTCGCGGCAACCTCAGTATCAAACCACTGACCTGGAGTTCCGATGTTGGATTTCAGGATGTCGCCAGTTGAGATCCCGCAGATAAAACTCGGCTGTTCTCCGACCAGGGATGTCGTAGAAAACCAGTTTGTGCAGAGGAACTGAGCTGGTAAGATGGGCGTCGAGCTCTTCTCGTTCGGGATCCACTGCCTTGTTTCTTCAGAGAACCCCGGTCGAAGCAGCGACTCGGAATTGAGCTCGATAAGAAGCTCAAGCGGCTGAGGCTTCCACTTCTTAGGGTCTTCGCTCGTAAAGCAGTCACTGGAATGCTGTTGAGCGTTGCCAGGCTTCAGGATCTTGTTGACACTCCAGATGTTGAGCACCTTCAGCTGATCCAGCGTAATAATCCGTGCCTTGTTGGCACTGAACGCGATTCTCGAGATGCTCGACCTGGTCGATTTTGGAGGCGGCACGTGACTTCGAAGCAGCAGTGGTGGCTGGTGAAGCAAGTCCCATGCGAGAAGCTCGCCACTGGTAGTTCCGGCGACACAAACACTCGCATCTGAAGAAATCTCCACACACGACGAGTGCGAAAATGTCGAAGGCACCGCGATTTTGTCGACTTCCACGAGCATTTGCTGCCAGAATTGCTTCTCAGCAGCGATGTTGGCGCTTCGGTCTAGAGTTCCAGTCGGAGTGGGTCTCGGTTGTATCATTTCCACACGTTCCTTGGTAACGACGGTGAGCTGCTGCTCATCAGTTCCGAGTGCCTTCGTAGTTGCAATCACATTGAGAGCGTGGGACTCATTTGTCACGGTCTCACTCGCTTTGCTGGCGCTGAAGAGTCCGAATCGTTTCTTCTTGGGCAACTCAGACGGTGGATGTGGGGCTTTGCCGTCAATGGTGAGCCTCGCAGCTCCCATCTTCGTTGGCTGGGTCATGAGCTGGAGAAATTGCACTCTCTCATGCGTTTGCTCGTAGGAAATTGCAGCCTGGCGCTTCCTTGTGCTCTGGAGTTGCTCGAACGCAAAACTGAACAAGTCAGCTGCAAGAACTGGGGAAGAAGAAGAAAGAGAGTTCTTGAGCGGCCTTTTGTCAGCTGTAGGCTTGGTGTTTGAGCCACCTGGGATTGTATTCGCAAAGAAGACGTCACGGAACACCGAGCCAATCTTTTCGCGAACTCGAGAGCAGTCGGAGCGAAACTCGTTGTGGATGTCTCCAGCGATCTCACGAACAACCTCGTCCTGCATTCATCAGTCAGCACAACCAGATGCGTGCGCCTATGTTAGTATCTACACGACAAGGCTCAGCAGACAATAGCAACTCACAATGATGCTCGACATCTGCGAGCCTGCGAGTTGGTACCGAAGGTGTGCATTGTGCTCTTGTTCCACTGCAATATGCGTGACTTCCCATCGATGAACCTCGCTCTCAAGTAGCTCCATATTGGGCTCAGAGCCGACTTGTGCAACCGCTCGGTCAACCCAACTGAACACGAGACCTCGGACGAAGTACACCAGCTCGTACATGGCTGGTGCATACGACTCGATGCCCATCTTGCCGTCGTAGACAACGGCGCTGTCCTTTGGGAAGATGTTGAGAGCCCCAACATCTCGCTTCCGGTCGGAAATGGTTTTCTGGAGAGCTTCGATCCGCTTTTCACCCACTGTGAGCGTCGCTTGAGCATCATGGAGAGCTTCCTCCATGGATTTGCGCGCAGACACCTTTTCGTTCCTTGCCGATTGGATTTGCTCAACTTGCGCTCCACTCTGGTTCAGAGACGCCAGGATTGAGCTGAAATCAAGCTGTGGGGCTTCTGTTGCAGTTGATTCCTCGGCGAGTTCAGCCGCCTTCTTCTTCTTTGCGTCGGAGTCGCTTGTCGGAGCTGAGGAAAAGAACGCCTTGATGGCCTCCTGCTGGTTCGTCGACAGGATCTGCAGTGCGCGCTGCTTTCTCGTTCGGATATCGCTCGCTCTCTTGCTCAGCGCCTCCTTCTCGTGCTCAAAGGACAGCAGCCTCGCATTGAGGCTCTCTGTGGCCAAGTCGAACTCCCGCCGCCGACGCGTCTGAATCTCTTCTGCGATTGCGTGGATCGACCCCTTCCCACACGCGCTTTCTCGCTCCTCTTGCTTGTCGTGGCTGTGCAAAGAATGCGTCTTCTTCACCAGCTGTGCGATGAACTCGAGATCCATTTTGCCTTTTGCGAGCTCCGCCTCGAGCAAGTGGGTCTTCGTGTGCACGAGCTCATTGATGCGGAAGGCTTCCGTTCGGATCTCCTCCTGCTGCTTCTCCTGAAGCATCTGGATCTCGGCGAGCAACCGGAGCTCCTGGGCGTCGAGTTCGTCCACTTTCGAGTGCAGCGCCTCGATTTCGACACTTTTTCTCACGATGGTCTCGATCTGAAACTCGCGCTCACGCTCCCATTGCGTGTACTGCGTCTGCTGGTGCTCTTGGTCAGATGCTTGTCGCTGGGCTTGCAGTGCATCGACTTTGCTGTGCAGATCATTTTGTACTGATGCTGCGACTTGTAGCTCCTTGTCCAGCGACTGGAAGTCCTGGACGAGCTTCTGGTAATAGTTGTACGGGTTTGGTTTGCTTGGCCGTCTCGTCACGCGGTCGATGATGCTGTGCTGCTGCTTGTACTCGCTGGCGGCGGCTTGTTGCTCTCCTCGCTCTTCATCGTCCTTCTCGTCTTCTCTCATCGCTCATTGCTGCGCTTGCCTATAATGAAGAGACGCGTTGCCAACCTTGGCTACCACTTTCGGCTACCACTTGTTCAATTCACGCAGCAACGGTGCTATTTTCATGACGATGTCAGCTGACGAGCAAATTAGGATTCGTCTTCAAACTCGTAGAACTCGGGGTCATCCTGCGCGTCTTCTTCGTCCTCCCCGTCCTCAAAATCGGCTTCGTAGTCGTTCCCAGCTTGTGGTCCACTGGCATCTGGAGCTGGAGTCGTCTC
Source organism: Globisporangium polare (assembly GCA_023333845.1). Classification (NCBI taxonomy): domain Eukaryota; phylum Oomycota; class Peronosporomycetes; order Pythiales; family Pythiaceae; genus Globisporangium; species Globisporangium polare. The sequence goes on along the minus strand of JAASFQ010000283.1, from coordinate 13,832 downwards.
GGAATCATCGAAAGGGGCTGTGTCGCTCGCGATCTGCTGAAACAACATTTGAAGCGAAGACTGGAGATCTTGAGAGTGCTGTTCCTCTTTTGCTGGGCTTGCTTCTCCACTGCAAACAACAACAGCATCAAGCTCCGAAAGCGCTGGGCTATCTGGCAGAGGTTGTATTGATTCGAACTCAGCGACCCCTTCAGCAGCAGTTGTCGGAACCTCTTCGCGATGCGCCTCGTTCTGAAAAGCAATGTCGTTGACGCTTATCTCCATTGGAGAGGACCCGCCCGCTAACTCGACAGGATGCAGAGTTGTTTCAGCGAAGACTACTGGACCACCACCTTGTGAAGCGCCTTCGGTGGCATCGTCAGCATTGGCTGGGGGAGCATCATTGAGGTTCGTATCCTGGTAAATGCGTCTTTCGTGCATGATCATCACCGGAGAGCTAGTTGAGCCATCTGGTGCTAGATCGCAGAGCTGGGGAGCAAGTTTGACTCCCACCGCATCGTCCTGAGCATAGCCATCACCGCTCGTTGATTGGTGGACTCCTCGACGCTCTTCTCTCGCTTCGTCTGCTACCATTGCAACTGAAGGGACCTCGTCAGCAACTGGTGCAGTGGGGACGATTTCACTTGACTTGGCATCTTCGTGATCCATCGCTGAGACCTCACTTGCATCCACAGACCATGGCTCGCGCGCGCCTTCTTCTTCAAGAACTGGAATGTCCCCGGTCTGCGCGCTCCTCTCAGTCGCATCATCAGCTGGGTGCGACGTCGGAGGTGATGTCGGATTGCCGTTATCTTCTCCGCTTGCTTCACCAACTAGAGCGGATCTGGTTTCGTCTTGAATTCCGGGCTCTTGGATTGCGTCAGGCGACTCAGCACGCACGACTTCACCTCTGATTGTCTGATCTTCTTGACCGACTTCGTCTGTTGCAGTGCTCGGGATCTCAAGATCGCTTCGCTCAGAATTCAAATCGTCGGGTTCAGTAGCTTCGAGACCTGGATCTTGTGAGGCAATATGAAGAAATGGCGTGGGCTGCAAGACGTCAGAAGTCCTTCCTTCTTGAAAGAGCTCCTTTTGATTCTCCAAAGAGGCAGATTCGATCGCCTGCAGCAACGCGAGGTCATCATCGTCTTCGCTCTTGAGACCAAAGCGAAGATTGTCACATGAATCCATCCGACTGCTGCTATCGTGATCACAGCCTTCAAGAACTCCAAGAACATGCGTCTCCAAGCTGCTCGCGCTGTCCCTGGAGTCGCTACCACCGCTTGGTACTGCGATGTAATGAAACTCGCTGATCTCTTGCTGTGAAGAGCAGGAGTCGGAGAAAAGGAGAGACGATGTAGCCCAATTGCTATCGTCGCTGGAGCTCGAAGAGTCTTGGGCAGCTGGGCCATTTTGCGGTGGCCGCACAAAGCGCGAAGATCGATACGATGCGTTCGGAGCAGTGCGAGGTGGCTGGGGGCACCACAGTGCCGGTGACGAGGCATTCGACGTCCCATGCAAACCCGAAGCTTCTTGGGCACTTTGCCGCACCAACTCCTCTTGCAGCGTCTTGACCTGAGAAGACAGTAGGTTTGCTCCAATGGGGGCCGGGTGTTCTCTCTTCCCTGTTAGTCTGGACTCTGTCGACTTGCCCGATTCGTATTCCGGTGGAAGGTCCTGAGCGAAGGCGTTGTTCTGCCGAGGACTCTGGAACATCTTGAGCGTTTTCTCGACCGCCGGGAGGTAAATGTGATGCTTGAGCGCTTTCTTCTCCTGCTCTTTGCGGCGCTTCACTGTGCTCGCCTTGGTCGCGTACACTCGTTTCGCGAGCTGCTGCATGCTTTGGGCGTCGAAGTGGTAGCCGTCGCTGCTGCTCCACTTACTAGCAGGCATTAGAGGCGACATCATGCCGTAGACCCCCTTGTGCGTCGAAGGGCGAGAACTGTTGAATCTGGCTTTGTCACGTGGCGAAGAAGTGTTGAATGGTTGCGGCAAAGAAGGGCTGAATGGCTGTGGCTCCGATCTACGAATCCTTGTCCAAGTATTCGAGTTCTGCGGTCGCGCAGGCGCTGTTGATAAAAAGCGCGTCGATGGCAGGATGTGGGTCAGCTCATCGTCTGGCTTGATCGATTTACCAGTCAGTCGATACCATCGCCGACAGCTGAAAGCGGTCTCAGTTCTTGTGGCTAGCTGGACTTCTGTCTCTGTGTGCGTTCGAGGACCATTTGATTCTGCCGGACTTGATTCACTCGGGATTTCGGCGTCACCTTGGGAAAGATGGTCCATTCTCGCAGCACCCTGGTTAGAACTCGAGTTAGCGTCAAGTTCTGCAGTTTAGGTCGTGCTTGATGTCTAGCTTCTGCTCTTACCACGTCGGAGTATTCAATCAGAGAAGCTGGAGAGGCATCACCTTGAGCTGCGGCTGCATCTGGCGGATAAAACAAAAACATGTCGGTGTGATTAGTGAGCCTCCCTACATCAGGTATGTATGTCTATTGCTGCGCCCGTGCTGCGAACATGGGGTGCCTCCACGGAGAATCGCACCTTCAGCCATCGCGTGAACCGGAGGAAGACCTGACAGAGCGAGCAGCTCACGTTCTTCAGCCGCTCTGACGTGTGTGGGGGATATTTGGTCCCAGGTCTTCGTCTTGGTCAGGCATATTTTTAGACCACAAGGGCTTGAGCGGCTTCGCTCCGACATCAGAAATCGTCCGAGCATTATGTCTTGCACGTTGAGGCGACGAGTTTCACAGCGAGCATTGTTGAAATTTGCATTACGATTTTAAATAACACCAGCTTGATCCACACTGTGTTAGTGCAACTGGGAGAGGTGTAAGAGCACGTGGGAGTGGATCGGGTCATCACCAGCGAGCACAGCACTTACACCAGACGAAAACAACATCCACACGAGTCTCCTGTCCGTCACGCGAGATGAGACTGCCATCGGTCGTCACTTGGTCGCACTGCTTGAACACGTCTGCGTCTCTGTGGTTGGCGCACGAATCTCGTTCACTCCATTTTTCACATTCGAGATGGCATCGCAGCAGCTCAGAACTCGTAGCTCTCACCGTCAGACAAAGTGCGTCCGTCGCGAGGGACTTGGTTCTTCGGATCCATCGGCATCTCCGGCTTGTGCGAGTCATCCTTTCCGTGGAATTTCGAGCCGTGGAAGTCAAACACCTCTCCGGTGGATCGGTTCGTGCTGCCAAAGTCGCTGGTGCCCATGCTGCTTCGATCCAGCTCCCGTTGGTAGGGCACTGCGCGCGGTGGCTGCGGACGGTGAAGCGTGAAATCCACCGTAGCCATGGAGATGTCGGACAGACGGCCTTCGTCCAGCGTCGTCAATGGGTCTCCGGTGTTGGCGCGATAGCGATCGAACTCGTCGTCATCGTGTATTGATGAGAGCTCCGATTCGCGGTCGTAGCTGTTGCCTCCCGGTACGCGGTACGGCGTGTAGTGCGAGTCTGCGTTGAAGCCGAGCGACGTGCCCATGGAGTTGTCGCTCTCAAACGACTTGATGATCGCGCTGGGAATGCGGAAGTCGGCTTCATGGGTGTTGAAGCCGCTCGCTGGGCTGGTGTAGTACGGGTTCCCGCCGCCAGTCACCATGTGTTGAGGGTTGCCGGCGCGCTGAGAGACTACTGCCGCTGGGCTTCCAAATCCGTCGTATCCGCCCATCTTTGGCGACGACGCACGGAACGAGCCAGACGATGACGCAGTCTTTGGCTGGCGGCTGCTGACTCGTTCGTGGAACGCGAGCGCACTCGCGCTCAATCCTGGTGGCTGGCGGTATTCCGAGTGCTGGCTGTGCACCGAGTTGTACTGGTCCTTCCACTGGAACTCAGACTCCGGGTGCCAGTCCATCTTCGAATGGTTCTTGGTCGTGAGCGTCGGCATGAAGCCGCCTCCGCTGCTCCGAAACATGTCGTCCCCTGGGTTCGATGGCGTCTTGCGCTTGCAGAACACGATGGCGAGCACGACGAGCACGATCAGGACGACGCCGCCGATGACCAGTCCGATGATCAGCCCCGTCGACGTACCGCTCGACGTCGTGGTCGTGTCTGTCGAGGCCACGGTCGTCGTCATGAACGTGATGAAGTGGTAGCTCGCGTTCTTCGGGTTCACTGGCGGGATAATAATGTGCGCGAACACGTTGTAGTCGCCCGAGGTGTCGAAGTACATCTTCTGGTGGAACGTCGCCGAGTCGCCCGTGAAATTCGACGTCTCCTGCGTCGTGATCTTCCTCTGCGAGCCTGTTCGGAACACGTCGCACACGGTCGTGCGCGAGCACGTGTGCACATTCGCGTGGCCGATCTGCACGGGACGGCCGGTCGTCGGGTCGGGCACGTACGTCGGTAGCGAGTGCAGGTCGAACGTGTTGCTCTCGAGGTTGAGCGTGGCCGTGAAGGCGTACTCGGTGTTGACGAGCGGCACGATTTGGCCCGCCGTGGCCGAGTTGGAGATCACGAGCGTGAGCGGGCAGTCGTTCCCCTGAGCCTGCTGCTGCACATACGCAAAGTCGAGGTTCTGCACCTCCATGCCTTGGTCCACCCAGTAGCAGTACGTCGTCTTGCCATCGTACTTGTAGTCTGTTCATACAACACACATGCATACACACGCACATATATGCCAAGACGTTCACACAATATTAGAACAGATACACACACACACACACACACATACGACGACGACGTACCGTAGAGCGACGGCGGCGAGCTCGCGGCGTCGGCTGTGGACACGAGCATGATCAGCGCCAGCGCCCATGCGCTGATCCCGCGCGCGGACACCATTCGGTTTCCTTTCCTTTCGGCTCGGGGGAGAATGAATGCGGGCGGGCTTCGTGGAGTCAAGTGGTGGGGAAGCAAGCAAGTCGGAGCGGCCGCTTCTTTTTCGAAGGAACCAAAGGCAAACAAGCAGCTCCAGGCAGCGAGCCAGGGACACTTGCACGATGGCGCGCGCGCGCAAGAGAGAGAGAGAGCGAGCGAGCGAGCGAGAAGGGGGAACAAGGAAGCGACAGCCGGTCAGTCAATCGCTGCAGGATTTCATGCTGCTTGAGAGCCAGGCAGTTGTCCAAGCGCGCAGCAAACAACACACACAGGCAGCTGTTTGCTGCTGCTGCTGTTTGTCTTGGCTGGACTTGCGGCGGCGGGGGGGGGGGAACAGAAACGAAGTGTCTCGTTTATGGTTAATGTCCACCTCTGATAGTGAGACAGAGTCAGAAAGTCGTCGCTGTTCCTGGTACAAAAGGAGAGGAATGAAGCTCGCCATAAACGCTTTGTGAGAACACTGAATTCGCGATCAAAGGGTATGTATGCTACACCTACAGGCTTTGGGCGGAAAGCAGTTGCTTTCGGGGTCAACTCTCTGGCCCGATCGCTTTTCATTTCCATCGAGAGCGCTTTTGCAGGAACAGATGATGGCATTGCCATCTTTTCCTTCTGTGAGCGAGTGCATTGTGCGACTTCAGCTGGAAGTCGACGCGTGCGTCACTCGCAGCTTTTCATGCCGTTTCCGTCGCTGGGGTTGAAAATGCAGTGCTCGGCGATGAAATCCCTCGCTCTCTCTGGAATTCCAGTCGAAAATGGTGTCACTCGCAACCGCACAACAGGGATGGGTCACGAAAAGTCGAGATCTCGAAGGCGAAAGCTCGAAGCCGAAACCTTGAGATGTCAAGGCCCCGAGCAAGCCTGCACCTGCGGCGATGCAAGCCGTTTTTCATGGCTCGTATCGTGTGGATCTCGATTTCCACGGTAAGCCGCTGGCTGGCATCGATGGCCGTTTCCGGCCGGATTCCAAATGCAGCTTCACGCCACTTTCAGACGGTGCTCGCTCGTTTCGGATCGTGCCGGCCAGAAACCCACACCAGGATCCCCCACTTCGTGCGTGCTGTGTTTGCACCACAGAAGCAAAAGCGCTCGCTCTGCGACCGATTGATTTGTGTGTTGTTTCTGGTGTCAGGCGCCACATGAGAAAACCGTTGAAGGCGTGACGCAGTCATCAGATCTGTATCTGATGCCATTCCATGTCGCACGATAAGGTGGACCACGCACAAACGACGTGGTAGTTATTCCAGTAAAGCTAAAATGACTACCAAGTCGTTTGGACGCTCCTCCCATTTCTCCAGCTGTCCGTCCAACTCGATCAAGTCCGAAGGGGCAAACAGTCCGCCAGACAGCCAAAGCAACCGCCACACCGGAGACGACAGCAATGACGCAGCACCAGCAGCTACAAGATGCGCGCCAGCGTCGCCCGTGGGAGCTCACGCGACGCTACGCGAGCGTGGGCGCAGGCGTGCTGCTCATGGCGGCCGTGGGCTCGAACCACGCGATCTCCGCCTGGAATGCGCAGCTCAAGAGCGAGCTCAACTACTCACAGGCGGAGATCTCGATGGTCTGCTCCATGGCGTCCTTCGGCGCCTACTTCTCCGTCACCCCCGGCTACGTCTTCGACCAAATCGGCGCGCACCGCAGCGTGCTATGCGGCGCTCTCTTGCTCTGCTCGATCTTCCTCGTCTTGTACGCCGGCATCGTCGACCACCCGACGCTGATGCACCCGCTGGGCGTGGGCATCGCGTTCGCCGCCATGGGCCAAGCGACAAACTTTGGGGTCTTCGCGGCGCTGGGACCCAACGAAGGACTCTTTGGCGACAAGAACCGCGGCAAGATCATGGCGCTCGAGCTGGCGGCGTTCAGCGCGGGCGGTGCGCTCTTCGCGCTCATCTACAATCGCTACTTTGACGAGAACGTGCCCGGGTACTTCCGCTTCATGGCGCAGCTGATGCTCGTTGTGTTCCTCTTCTCGTGGTGTGCACTGTATCGAGAGCCCGGTAGTGTGGACGCGAAGGACAAAAGTGTGATGCGCATGTCGGCCATGGAAGAGTTCATGCCGCCCGAGATCGACTCCAGTGACGATGACGACAATACTGATAGCCAAGCCCAGCATATTCACCACTACCACCAGTTCGTGCAGTCGGTCGATATCACAGGACGCGAACTCATGGGTGACGTGCGCTTCTGGCTGCTCTTCTCGACGGTCTTCATCCTCGTGGGCTCGTCGCTCTTCGTCATGGCCAACATCTCGTTCATCGTTGAGTCGCGACGAGGGCCGATGGACCAAGTGCCGATCATGGTCGCGCTCTTCTCGATCGGCAACTGCTGTGGACGGCTCTTCGGTGGCGTCATCTCGGACCACGTGCTCGCGCGCTGTCCACGCGTGTACTTTGTCACGCTCGCGTCCGTGCTCGTGGCGATGATCCACACGCTGTTCCTCGTGATCCCGGCGGCGTTCCTCGTGGTGCCGATCACGCTCTCCGGTGTAGCCGACGGCGTCATGTTCGCCGCGTTCCCCGTGCTCACGCGCGAGACCTTCGGCGCGCGCCACTTTGGCAAGAACTTTGGCATGATGAGCGTCGCGAACGCCATCGGCTTCCCGCTCTTTTACAACCCGCTCGGCTCGTTCTTCTACCGAATGTCGTCCACGACCGTCGACGGCGTCGAGAAGTGCTACGGCGACCAGTGTTTCCGCCCGATCTTCCTGCTGGTGGTCTGCTTGAGCTGCGTCGCCTTCGCTGCGAGCCTCAAGTTCGCCGCGCGCCAGAAGTACGCGCCGCTGCGCTGAGCTGGCTGAGTGCCATCAAGTTGATGGCTTCATTCAGCCTGTCATTGTGTGGCGTTTCAAAATAGACTCTTATTGGCCAATCATGTACTTCCAAACGGCGCTAGAGCCAATCAAAAGGATGCGGCATACACTCCTGATGTGTCATCAGTTTCCGTTGCCACGAGCAGCTCAATCAATCCGCGAAAATCGACAGGTGTGAAGACGTCCATCAAGATGATGCGCTACAAGCTGCGCCACCTTTGCAGCCTGCTCGCGGGCGTGGTGGTGATGATCGGCGTCGGCTCGCTGTACGCGATCTCGGCCTGGAACGCGCAGCTGAAGGACCTGCTGCACTATTCGCAAGCGGGGATCGCGACCGTGTCATCGATGGCCATGCTCGGCTCGTACCTCTCGTACGTTCCCGGCATCATCTTTGACCGACTCGGGTCGTACAAGAGCATCGTGATCGCGGGCGCCGGACTGCTGGGCATCCACTGGCTCATGTCCACAGCGCTCACGGAGTACCCGGCGACCCTGAGCCCGCTGGTTATGGGCTTTGCGCTCATCCTCGTGGGCCAGTTGAGCGCGTTCTGCATCTTTGCATCAATCGTGCCGAACGAGGGCATCTTCGGCGAGGCGCATCGCGGCAAGGTCATGGCGCTCCTCACGTCGTCCTACAGCTGCGGTGGAGCAGTGTTCGCGTTCGTCTACCACCGCGGGTTCAATAACAACGTGTCCGGGTACTTCATGTTCCTCGGCGTGTTCCTCATGGTCGTGTGCGCATTCGGTTGGCTCGCATTCCAGCGCAACAAGTCCCAGCGGCGCGACTCGGAGGTCGTGGACGCGAATGCAGGCACAGTGCTCACTGGCGACCGCGCGCACGCCATGCAGGAGGACAACGACGTCACGGGCATGGTGCTGCTCACAGATGCGCGCTTCTGGCTGCTCTTCGTCGCGATCCTCATCACCATCGGCGCGTGCCTGTTCGTCATGTCGAACGTCTCGTTCATCGTCGAGTCACTAGGTGGACCAATGGAACAGGTGCCGCTCATGGTCGCGAGCTTTTCGATGAGCAACACGGCTGCAAGACTCGTCACGGGTGCCGTGTCCGACCATTTCGTGCACCGGTACCCGCGCGCACTCTTCGCGGGCATCTCGGTCGTGATGACCGCGACGACGCTCGTGATGTTCCTCGTGATCCCCGCTGGCGCACTCATCGTGCCGGTGACAATGGCGGGCATCTCGGAGGGCGTGATGTTCGGCACGTTCCCCGTGATCATCCGCGAGGCCTTCGGGCTCAAGCACTTTGGCAAGAACTACGGGCTCATCAGCTTCGCCAACTGCATCGGGTACCCGTTCATCTTCAGCCCGCTCTCGTCGTTCTTCTACGAGCGGTCCGCCAGCGCTTCAGTAGCAACGATGACAGACGAGGGGACGCATGCTATGAGTGGCAAGTGCCTGGGTGCGCAGTGCTTCCGGCCCGTGTTCCTGCTCGCGGTCGCGCTCTGCGCCGTCGCGCTCTTCTGCTGCGTCAAGCTCCTGCGGCTCCAGAACCGGATCAAGTACCACGCGATCCCATAGTAAAGACTTGCTGGCGACAAGTACAGTGCGTTCCTCTTTATACATGCGATAGATACACAAAAGCACAGAGAACGGGTTCAAAGCAAGTGGCGGGTACTTTGTATCCTGAAGCCACGAGTGACGTGTAAAGGTGTCCAGCGAGCACTGGATTTTGGTGGAGACTGAGCTTCTTAGAGAGAGCTCCTGCATGGAGACGAGAGGCGACTGCGGCAGAGAATATGTTTTACTATTTCTCACACACAAGATCTCGGTTGAGGCTGGTTGGAGAGGTTTCGAAGATCTTCAAATGTGGTCGAGAGGTTGAGATGCACGACAACGAATTGCAACCTTTCGTCACGTCAATCCTGCCGGAGCGAAGAAGCCACTTCGCGATGAACGCATGGAGCTGCTGGCATGAAAAATCGGTCAACCGGCGAGAGTCCTGAAGGAAGCACAGTGTCTCCAGCGATGGTAGTTGATACTGGGTTTGCTGCTGCGAGCTCGGCGAATGTCTCCTGGAAAACCGGCAGGAACGGGCCACCCTGGTGAACCAATATGTCCTCACCATTGATGTCGTGTGCGCGAGTTGAGTAGTTGTATGAGCCTTCAAGTAGAATATGGCCATCGAGGATGGCAAACTGTGTTGATGTGATTTAACACAAGGTTAGAAATCAAAGCCTCACGCATATTGCAAGAATGGTAATGCACCTTGTGATGCAGGTAAGTTGCCGAGACGCGGACATCAATGCATTTTCCGAGCAAGGCAGGGATCTTGGATTCTTTGCCACCAGCGGTCGCACTTGTTGCGATGATTCGGAGTCGGGAACCAACTAATTCGTGCACGCCAACGAGAACTTTATATACCTGTCACAAACAACATTGTCAGCTCAACATTGTCAGCTCAACATCGAACTTACCTCGGGACAGGTTATCAAGTGCATACATATTTCCAAACTCTCACGTGTGCTTCTCAAGAAGTAGAGCAGTCGGTCAAACGGTGAAGCGACGTTATGGGCCTTTCCGCAGCGGCAGGGAACTCCAGGAATACGCTCTTTTCGGCACGCCGGGTCAGGGAATCGAAGGACCTCGCCCCAGCCATCTCGTGGTTGCAGAGGTGGAGGATCTGTATTCATGCGCTTGAGAGCTTCCTCGCTCCGCTCGATCGCTCGTTCCTCTGCGCCGATCTCGATTTTCCTAGCAGCTTGGCGGCGAATGACCTCATCTTCCATCTGGTGGTAGTTGTTTCTGAGGATGTCCTCGCGAGCGCGCAGCCGAATGATTAGGTGACGCATTCGTTGTGACTGTTGGAGTGACAGATCTTCCCTTAGGTATACTTCTGCATCCTCTCGCCGCTCTGTTACGCAGGCGCGCTCGCGCTCGCTCTTCCTAAGCAGAAACGCACCCGACTCCGCTTCACGTTCCCGATCTTTTCGTGCGCAAAGGACTCCTTTGTTGCAGGGAGATGTGTTGCTGAAGCTGGAGCCGACCGGCATCACAGAACTCCAGCCTGCCTTGTTGCCAGTGTTGACGACGATGGCACCACTCTTGAAAAAGGCAGTGATCAAATTGGACTCGCCGGAATTGGAGCGCCTGTGGCTGAACAGCCTGCGTGAGAGGATGTCGCGACTGTGGATGGCGATCGATTTCGATGACCGTACCAGCGACGGCACGAATAAACCTGCGGTTTTTAAGGTGCTTTGAGACGACAGAACGAGCGAAGCCGACACGAATGGCAGTCGCCGAAATCGAGAGGTGTTGACGCTCTACCATGGCCTCGGCTTGGTCGAGCACATCGTGAGTAAAAGGCGCCTTGGCATTCTTGTGCTTGTTTGCTGTTTTGGAAGTGTGCTTGAATTGTGTTGAGGCGCTCTAATCTTGAGATTAGAAAAAGGAAGCTCGAACTTTTGGTTTTCAAAAGCTTCTTCGTTTCCAAATGATTCGATTTTTAAGAACGCTTTTTCGGGAACGCTTTTTCGATTTATTTGGGAGCGCTTTTTCGCATTTTATTTTGGGAGCGCTTTATCGTTGTTTTTTTGGAGCACTTCAACCTTCATCTTAAATCCAAGTCACGGAAGAAGAAACGGTCAATATTCGATCTGGCAGGCTCAACACGCCATACAAACACGCGTTTGCCGCGAAAGGATGCGAGCACTTTTGAGAGGGCTATCTGTTTTCACCTGGAAAGCTCGCTTCGGTTTCCGCGAAAAAAGATCGACGAAAGCTTTTGTGGAAGAGAAGAATGGAAGAATACGCCCCCCCCACCAACGTCCGGAGCTGAACGTCTCGGAGCGAAGAGGAGGATGACGGCGCTGCTGCTCGAAGCCCCAATGCTCCTCCTCTCGGCCATGTGCACAAGGCGAGTAATCTGTCATTCTCATCCAGCAGCAGCAGCCAGCAGCACGAACCAGAGCGGCGACTGCCATTGTCCGATACTAGCGCGGAGTGACGTCCGCACTACATAGACAGAGAGAGAGAGAGAGAGAGAGACGCCCGTCAGCAGCAGCAAGCGTCCTTTCTTGACCAAGAGCTCTTCTTCATTTGCAGCAGCAGCAGCAGTGTCTTCACAGCACTCGAGCAGTAACTGACCAAGCGGTCAGTAGTTTGGATCCTCTTCGATAAGCAGCATCAGCAAGGGGGTCGTTTAGCAGACAGTATGGCGAGAATACGGAACTGGTCCTGGCACGCGATCGCAGCGTGCGCAGTGGCTCTCATCACCAGCAGCAGAGGAGCAGCGAGCGACGCCGCGAGTTCAGGTACCGCGTGCCTCTGTGCGCCTTGTATGCCTTGCTTGATTGGTTTCTCACCATAATGTGTATGTTGTGTGGCTTCTGTGAAGCGACCGTGATCGGTGGCACCACGACGTATTGCTGGGGGCTCAACGCGACAGCCTCCGAAGCGAAAGTCTCGTCACGGAGCGTGTTTGCGAGTGGCTCGGGGGCAAGCTGTCCGCTTGCAGTCGCCATTTCCGCGAAAGAATCGGTTATCAGCATCGGGGATCGCGTCGCGATCACGTGGATCGTCAGCTCCCAGAACGCTTCAAGTCTTGATAGCACCACCAACAGCAGTAGCAGTACCAGCAGAAGTGCAGGCGTTGAGCGAGCACCCTTCACGGTCACGCACTCGGCCGTCCACGTGTGCGCGCACGCGGACCCTTCTCCGTCGTACTCTTCATCATCAAGTGGAGCAGCCTCAGACAAGAGTACGGCGACAGCATGCGACCCATTCAGCAACGACTTCCAAAGCGCGAACGTAAGCGCGAGCCAAACCGCGCATCTGAGCAGCTTCTCGGGCCACGATACGATCAGGTTCCGGTCAATCAACGAAGTGTCCTTCGCCTCGGCAGGCGAGTACACGCTCGCCGCGTACGTAGTCGTACCCGGTTCTGTCGAGAACCAGCGGTACGACTTTGTCGTGTACACGCAAATCCAAGTACTGCCAAATAACACACAGGTTGGCGCGGCGTCGGATAATGAGAACAGCAGCAAGAACAAGAGCAGTCTACCGTTCAACGTGTCGACGTGGCAGTTCGTGCTCCTCTGCGCGCTGCTCGTGTTCATCGTGTGCTGCGCGATCGCGGTCATCATGCTCGTGACCAAGCGGCGGCGGCTCGCGCGCCGGGCTGCGGATGACGACGCACAGGACGAGCGCGCCAAGGTGAGCCAGACGGCGGCGCTCTCGCCGCACACGGGCGACTCGCAGGGTCAGTTCCGCTTCTCAGACTGGAGCGAGATCTACGCGACGCAGGACACGATGCCGAGCTCGATCCTCATGGACGACAGCAACACGATCGCGATCTTGCGCGCGAGCCGCGTGTCGTCGCCGGCAGCGTCCGCAGCCTCGGAGCGCAGGATCGCGGACTTCACGAGGGAGATCGGGTACTGGGACGTGCGTCCGTCGGCGTCGCCCATCACGCCACTCTCGAGCTTCTTCTTCCCGCCGAGTCTGCACGAAGGCAACGACATGGACTCCGTGAGCCAGCATGGGCATGAGCGCGACTGCGAGCTCGCGTCGCCCATGGACAGCTTCGTGCCGCTCGAGACGCTCGGGCGGCGCCGCACGCGACCGTGCCACGCCGACGCGCTCGACCACGAGGGGCTCTCGGACTCGGACGAGGAGGCCCAGGAGGTCGAGTTCTAGTTTGCAGATGAAAGTGGCTGGGTGGTGGTAAGTTATGTGGAGAAGAGAGAGAGAAGCGTGAAGTTGGTTGGTTGAGTGTCGCGTGACGAGAGTGAAGAGAAGGAATGGTTTTGACGTGTCAGCACCGATCTTGCTGTGTTCACAGGCGTTGCTCATGGTGTCTGCCAGCCAGTGGGACAAGGAGCATATCCATTGACGAGACCCGCGTCAGAGTGGCACACAGCACGGATGGAGAAACCAAGGCGATGCATTCATGCAATCGTGTTATGCGTCAAAGGTCGCATCCGCTCGCTCATGAGCCGCCCATATCATGGAGGAAGGGTGCTTGGGTCGGATTCGACGGGCATCCGACCTTGGACCCCCTCCCACGTGTCCTACTGTGCGCGACCCATGTTGAAGCTGCTGTTGTTTTCGCACTCGCTGCTCACCACCTCCTTTCTGAACCACATGGACACCGAGAGACATATGGCATGTGCTCACGCTCATTGTTGAGAGAATGAGAGCAAATGAATGTCGTTGGAGGGGAGGAGGAGGGGAGGGGAGGGGGGGGGGGGGGGGGG
>JAASFQ010000282.1:0-30627 GCA_023333845.1 Globisporangium polare | reverse complement strand
GAAAGATCGCAAGAGGCAGCAAACGCGCGAAGCGAAGCGCCGTTTCCAACTCAAAAGCTCTCAAGATCTGCGAAGCTCACTTGCAGACAGACCAGCAGACCACAGCCAGTCCGACGGACGTGTCCTCTCAGCCAGCAAATCTCCATTAGCAGCAGCCGATGCCCCCGCCACACAGCAGCAGCAGCGGCGGCGCCACGCGCCTTCGTGCTGTCGTCACGTGCGCGCTGCTCCTCTGGCTCGGCTGTCTCCTTGCTATAGCAGCAGCAGCGGACACGCCTTCGCCAAACGGCAACACGAGTGCGTGCATTGCGCTCTTGTTCCCGCCTGTTCTTTGTGTGTACACTGACACCTCTCTCTCTCTCTCTCTCTCTCTCTTGTTTGTAACAGTCAGGCGAGCCACGAGCTTCGTGACGCCGACGTTCGGATCCGCGCGCGCGCTCACGCTCTCGACCTTCGTGACCGACGCCGCCGACCTGCACTATGTGGTCGTCCCTGCGGGCCACACGCCGCTGGACGCGAGTGCGATCCGACACGCGGCGGAGCAGTGCAGCGCCACTCTGGACGCTTCAAAGGCGCCCACCGCCGGCCATGACCCCAGACGCCAGTCACCGTCATCCTTTAACGATGACCACGCGACATCGCAAGTGGTGGCGGCGAGCACCGTGACAGTCACCAAGGCGCAGAAGGTGGAGCGCCTGGTCGACGGCCTGCAGCCCAACAGCAGCTACGATGTGTACTTTGTGGCCGAGGTGTCCGGCAGCAACGGCGTCTTCGGCGGGGTGCAGTCGGTTCTGCACTCGACGACCCATCCAGAGCCCCCAGTGGTGACAATTGCACACGTTGTCGCTTCGAATGACTCGGCGACGTCACTGGAGGTGAATGCGACGATGACGGCGCCCGGACGCGTCTACTTTGCATTTGTCCCCAGCTCTCACGAACACAAGGAGCTGCTATCGGCTGCTGTGATTGTGAACAACGAGAGCGACTCTCTGTCGTCGTCATCTGAGCCGCCAGTCGTGTTTGCGCTGTACGACCAGAGCGACTGGAACCAGCTGAGCTTCCACAAGAGCGTGCCTGGACTCACGTCCACCACAGAGTACGACCTGCTGCTTGTGACCGAAGCCGTGGGCAGTGGCGGCGTCCGCAGTGCCGTCACTCGGCTGCCCAAGGTCGCGCGAACGCATGCGCTGCCACCAGACGTTGTTCATCTTACTACGTCACCACAGGACGCGAGTTCTGAAGCTCTTGTCATTGAGTTCGATCTGCGCTTTGATCCGCAGGATGTGCAGCAAGCGACACCCGAGAGCCTTCAGTTCTTCACCTTTAACATGCACTATGAGGCCACACGCTTGCCAGCCAAGTCAAGCGCTTCATCCTCAGTCGAAGCCTCAGAACCAGCTTCATCTCTAGAGCCTGGCTCAACTTTAATCCAGACGACCGCCGACTCTAAAGAAGTAGACGACAAGGGTGACGTGCTTCGCGGTGTCTTCGCCTTCGGCAACTTCTCAAGCGTGGAGCTCTTCCGCGAGCAGCTTACAACGACTCAGCGTGGCGTGATCCCAGGCCTGCACAATGGCACGAGCTACCGCGTGACGCTCGTCGCAGAGACCGCTTCGAGCCATGGCCTAATGGGCAACGAAAAGGTTGCCCCGCCCTGCACGACTCACGAGCGAGCGCCCCGAATCCTCACTGCGAGCGCGAACGCCGTCAACGGCAGCGTGAGTGCGCTCCACGTGACGGCCGAGATGGAGCGCAGTGGTGGGAACGTGCACTACCTCATTGTACCCCGCGCTGTCGGCTTCTCGATCCGCAACCATTTCCACGAGGCCAAGAGCATGAAGCACTTGGTGGACCTCGTCCGCGAAAGAGGATCGCGAGATGAAACCGAGATCTTGCATGGAACGGTTGAGTTCAGTGCGAGCTTCGGTAGTAGCCAAGAGAACAGCAGCCGCACAGCCGAGTTCCAGGTCGACGGCCTCCAAGACGCCACGGCCTACACGGTAGTGGTGATGCCCGAAACCCACAGGAGCCAGGGCGTGTTCGGCAAACCTTTCGAGCAGCCACTCGAGGCGCAGACCAACGAGAACGCCTCGGAGGTGCTGCTGGTTGCGG
Organism: Globisporangium polare; assembly: GCA_023333845.1. Taxonomy (NCBI): domain Eukaryota; phylum Oomycota; class Peronosporomycetes; order Pythiales; family Pythiaceae; genus Globisporangium; species Globisporangium polare. The sequence continues at coordinate 28,515 of JAASFQ010000282.1, read as the reverse complement.
CAGAGCCTGTGACTGGTAGCACGTTGAGCCTCGAGCTGTTTGTGGAGATGACCAAGCCCAACGACGTGCTCTACTGCTGCCTCGCAAGCAGTACCAGCAATGAAGCCAGTGATACGTGGTGCCATGAGGCAAACCGCAGCACGTTCCAGTTGACCTCGCGCAGCGCATCCAGCGGCTTCTCCTTTGCAGTCGACAACCTCACAGAGGACACGCGGTACTCCATCAGTGTCTATGCGGAGAACGCGCAGCGCAACCAGGTCTTCAGCGCCAAGAGCAAGCCACAGGTCCACGTGAAGACGCATAAGCGAGCCCCGATGCTCATGAGAATCGAGTCAAAGCCAGTCGCCGCGTCCACAGACCGCATCACGACGTCCGTGGCGACTGCGGAGACGTGCCTCGTGCACTATGCGATCATCGAAGCCCCGAAAGACGAAGAGGACCAAGAGCTACAAAGTACCGGCAGTGAAAGTGATAGTAACTCGGAGCCTGTGGCTAGGAGCGACTCGTCCCTCCCGTCGCCCGAGACCATCATCAAAGAGAGAACGATGCTCTACCTGCTCTCGCCAGCATCATCATCGCAAAGCCAGCGCCACGTCCACTTTGTGGCGCAGGGCCGCGTCTTCGCCCAGAACGCACTCGCGAGCTTCGCGACTGAGAAGCTCAGGGCCAACACGACGTACACGCTCTTCGTCACGACCGAGACGAGCATCGAGGGCAACGCCAGCGGCGTCTACGGCAAAGTGCAGAAGCAAAGTGTCACGACTTTCGCGATCGCTCCGAAGATCATCAAAGCCACCGTGGACCCGACGGCGGACCGCACGGACAGCGTCTTCATCGCTGCGAACCTGTCGGCACCGGGTATCGTCCACTACTTCCTCAGTGACGTGGACTTTGCGGACCCGGCAGTCATCCGCAAGCCCAGCAGAGAAACTGAGGCTGATGACAACAACCACACAATGGCCGCGGCGTCACCTCAGCCACCTCACGTCCTCCGAGGCCAGTTCCACGTCTACTCAGAAGACATGGCGATGGAGATCATCAACGGCACGAACGACTCCAGACCCGTCGAGCCGCTCATGTTTGTGAACAACCTCACCGTCCAGGGGCTCAGAAGCGGGGCGACGTACCACGTGTCGCTCACGACCGAGACTTTCGGCAGCGAGGGCGTCTTTGGCGAGTTTCCACCGCCCATTCTCGTCACGACCCATCTTCCCGCGCCCAAGATCCTCGCTCCTCCGTCTGGGTCTGGGGATGTGGTGGTGCGACCGAAACGCGGCTCCAGCGACACGTTGGCGATCGAAATGGAGCTCAGCCGCTTCGGCGAAGTGCACTACGCGCTCTTCTTCCGAGGGCTCATCCCGGATCGCAGTACCGCAGTGTTCGAAGAGCAGCGGCGGCTTAGTGACCTAGAGGAGCAGAGCCAACGAGACGCTCGGAACAATGGGAATGCGACCAACTCGAGCGAGCCAGCGCATGTGTGGCCACCGATCGCCAGCGACTATGACCTGTCGAGCCTGAACGCGTCGCTGTTGAAGGTCGCGCGCCTTGAAGACCTCGGCCCGGGCGTGTGGGAGAACGGCACGATCTCCGTCTCGCGCGAGGACGTGCTCAAGGGCAAGCTCACGATCAAGGAGCTGAGCAAACTGCCGCCCAACGCGGTCTTTGACGTCTGTCTCGTGAGCGAGACGGCCGGCAGCGACGGCATCTTCGACTGGGAAGACTCAGATCACGCATGCCACCGCGTGCAAACGCACGCCGAGTACTCGAACCAATCGACGCTCCTGGACGAGATCTCGGTCCGAGCCATCAACGGACAGACGGACAGCGTCCGCATTGAGTTGGCCATGTCAAAGCTGCTCGACGCCCCCGCCGACACTTCTCAGTATAAGGCGAACGTACTTGAGCGCTTCACTGTGGCGGCCGGACGCGTGCCGCATTTTGTGTTGGCGGACGGGAAGGAGGCGCGCAAGGAGTTCCAGTACAACCCGTTTGGCTCGAGCCACCACGACCACAACGCACGCGACCACCAGAGCGCCAGTGGGCTCAAGGGCGCGGTTGCTGGCACCGACGGTGTCGCGGCCGCGGGAGTCCTGACCGAGATCATCAGCGAGAACGCATCGTTCCTCGTGCTGAGCCAGGAGATCCGCTCTCTCCGAGCCAACCAGCCGCACTTTCTCTTCTTCGCCTACGAGACCAGTGGTAGCGACGGCGTCTTCACGAGAGTCAACCCTCACAGGCACCGGGCGAACGACTCGAAGACCGAGAACGACGGGATCGAAGCCACGACCCACGAGAACGCGCCGACGCTCACAAAGCTCGCCACTGTGCCAACCTTTGGGAACACGTCGACCGTGACCGTCAAGTTCGACATCAGCTGCGCGTCCTGCACGGAGGCGGTGGTGCACGCGCTCGTGTACCCAGAGGGCGCCTGCTCCTCTCAACCTTCTACTGATCTGCTGAATGCCTTTAATGGTGGCGGTGACAGAGGCATCATTGAGAGTATGCTGATGGCAGAGAGCGAAGAAACGCAGGGAGCCTGTGGTGTTCCACTCGCGAGACGCAAGTTCGTCGTCGAGATGCATGAGCGCGAGCACAAACAGAGCAACGTGGAGCGCGAGATCAGTATCAGCGAGGACGAAGGGCCGCCTCTGCAGCCCAACAGCACCTACAGCGTCTTCCTCGCGACCGAGACAGCGCACAGCCAGGGTGTACTTAGCGACAAGTTCATAGAAACCAAAGTCACGACATTTGCACTGGCGCCGGCGTTCAAGTACGTGCGCGTGACGCCGCGCAAGGGCTCGACCACGGAGCTCCTGCTCGAGTTTGAGCTCGAACGCCCAGGCGAAGTTCACTACATGGCCGGTGTGAGTGGCAATCCGGAGCTGAACGTCACGTCGCCCTACAACGTCAGTCGCAGGGGACGACCCGAGAAGGACGCCCCCAAGGTGCACGAGTACCCGCGGGACGTCGTGCGGATGCAGCGCAGCATTCGGATCGATCGCGTGGGCGAGAGGCACGTCGAGGTGCTCGACTACCTGGTCGCCGGGACGTCCTACGACGTCTTCGTCGTGGCTGAGACGGCCGAGAGCAACGGGATCTACGGCTCAGTGCTCGAGTTCCCGGGCGTGGCCACGCACGCGAACCCGCCGATCCTGTTGGCTCATTCGGCCTTCGCAACACCGGGGAATATGAAGAGTCTCACGGTGGGCTTTCGAGTCGACGCTCTCGGCTCGGTGCACTTTTCAATCGTCGAGGTGGACATGTGGTCGCCCGCCAAGCACGTGGCTCACGACAGCGACTTCTACGGCAACAAGCTCGCGGTCCAGGAGCGGCTCGTGGCCCAGGAGAGCTTGGTTGTGGCCAGTGACAAGAGTGCTGGTGACTGGCGTGAGGTGAACATCAGCGTGCCGCGGCCTGGAACCAACTACACCGTGCACCTCGTGACCGAGACGATCGCGAGCGACGGCGTCTTTGGCGCCGTGGCCTCGCACCGCGACGTGCGCTCCCATGGCGAGCCACCGACGGTGCTCAAGCTCTCGGTCACGCCCGCGGATGCCCGCGTGGACGCGCTCAAGGCGCAGATCCAGCTCACTGAGGCCGGTCACGTGCATTACATTGTGCTGCCGCACCGAAGGCGCCTCTCGGAGCGATTCGAAGCGGCCGTGGCGCAGGGTGTTGTGGATGTCGTCGCGCCTGCTGACCAGGAGGGCCTTGTACCTGGCGACGCTAGTGTGTCGCAGGTGGTGCCCTACGAAGCCGCGTTCACCATTGAGCAGCTGAAGGAAGGCAGCGTGTACGATCTCTACTTCCGCTGCGAGACACTACACTCGAGCGGCGTTCTCGGCTCGTGGACGCACTTCCCCATCTCTGCGAGGACGCATGGGCTTCCTCCCGATGTGCTCGAAGAGGTCGAGTGCGCTGTCAGCCCCAGTTGCGGCACCATCGGACGTGAGGCGGTACGGAAGCAGCAGTCAACATCAATGCCTGGGCTTCTTTGGAATTGTGCTGCTTGATACTGGTGTTAATGACTCTCTCTCTCTCTTGCATCTGTGTCGGTAGTGTGCGAGGACTCCAAACGTCTGTGGTGAGTGCCTCGAGGGTTTTGAAGGCGCCTCTGGGTCGTCAAACGAGCCCTGCAGTCGCACCGAAGGTACGAAGGCGGCTTGCGGGTTCCGATCGACTCAGTGCGTTGGTTTGCTAACACTGTAGCCCTGACTCTGACGGTTTGTCCGCAGGTTTCAACGGCAGTGGCAAGAAGAAGACGATCAAGATTAGCGGCGTCCGCGTGAACCCGCTCGCGTGGCTCGAGTCGGAGCAGCTGCAGCAGGAGAAACAACAACAGCTAGAGCCTCAGGAACTTGATGTGGAGTCTGGGCGACCCGAGACGGAGTCGGAGAAGCAGGAAAGCGAGTCGGAGCACACTCAGCCGCTCCAAACTGAGCCACAGGAACAGCAACAACAACAGGAAGAGGAGGAGCTGTCGCAAGAGAGTGAACCGGAGCAGCCACTGGAAGAAGGCGTCCCTGAGCCGCCGTCGCAGCGATTTGACCGCGAAGCTGCCAATCAGACGCTCTCGGAGCCGCAGGAGGCAGAAGTGGATGCTCCTTCTCTTGAGCCAGTGACCGAAGCGCAAGCAGAGCAGGGGACTGAGCTGATTGAAGAGGAGAGCGACGTCACAGTCGCCGCTGAGCTCCCAGAGAGCAAAGCCACGAGCACGAGTGTTCCAGCGGAAGTGCCACTCGAGATGGCCGCTGAGGGTATCATTGCGTGCCCCCAGCACGCGCACATTGTCGCCGCAGGCCAGTGCGAGTGCCAACTCGGCTACGAGCTCAACGTGCAGACTGACACTTGCGAGGCCTCACTGCTTGAAGTGGACGAAGAGCTGGCGACAGCTTCAGTGCTCGAGTCCTCAGCGCGTCATCCCTCCGAGAGCAGGAGCATTTGAGACTAAGCGAGCGAGCGAATGACGCTCGCCTGCCATGCAGTCCGCAGACGACTGGCGAACTCACTCTGTGAACTCATGCCTCTAAATACACTGACCTCGCCAATCTTAGCCCTCGTGCCTTGTTTGCATCGCCATCTCCTCACTCGCTTCCAGAGTCCAGCAGAATTGACAAGCACCTGTCAATAGCACCACTACTGTAGCAGCACCTTAGAGCGTGATGGCCAAGCAGGCCCGCGTCGCCCACTTTGCCTCCATCACTACTTCGTCCTGGCGCGTCCAGTCGCTCGCTCAGCCCGAGTCCGTTCTCCGACGCAAGTCCTCGGCCGCTCTGGCTGCCGTGAACCGCTACCACCGCGTGCGCATGACGTCGCTGCTCCGGGTGGCCCTGGCCAGTCTCCACTTGATCTGCGCCGCGTTCTCCGGTGCCGTGGCCTTAGTCTACGCCTCACTTCCGAGGTGCAGTACCTCCCTCTGGTGACCGCCTGCTACTGTGTGCATGTCACGTGTGGTGATTCAGCAAGATGCTCGCGCTCTCACTCTACCACGGCCGCCTGATGCTTCACCAGCGATCAAAGCCGGAACTCAAGAGCCATGACGACCCCCACCAGTCCATCAGAGGCCGGTGCTGGGCGGGGCAATGGATCTGGGGTGACCTGGCGCTGCTCACGGGCCAGTCCTGGCTCGACCTCTTCTCGCGCGTGCTCTTCTTCAGTCTGCTCTCGTCTCGTGGATCCAACAGCACCAGTGCCATCCACTATCACGGACCAGGCGCCGGAGCTGGACGCGATCTGGTCCCAGGTGAAGCCCTCGACGCTGCTAGCGCTCAACCTGCTGCACCTGTCGGCGCTGAACGTCCCACCGACGATCCGCAACTTCCAGGGCCTCCTGCGCATCTCGATGCCCAACTGCATGCTGCTCCAGTGGTCCGAGGACGCCACGCTCTCGGGCTCGCACCACCCAAAGCTGCGCTCGCTGGCGCTGGTCTCCGTCACTTTACCTTCGTCATCGGGTTTCCCACTGGGGATGTTGTCAGCTGACTTCCCAAAGGCGCTGCTCGAAGTGCGCGTGGAGAGCTGCAACCTCACACGCCTGCCCGCGGACCTGGACGCCAAGTAGTCGCAGTTCATGAACCTCAACCTGCTCGAGAGCGTGCCGACGGCCATGCTGCGCCGCCTGCAGCCCGTGAACCTGCTCCTGCAGGGCAACCGAGTGGCTCACGTGTCCAGGGCTGTGTTCGCGTGGCTGGCGCTCGCCGCGCTCGAGCTCAGCCGCAACCCGATCTCCAGTGTGCTCGTGCGTCCGAAGAGACGGAGAGTTTCGCGGTCGCTGCGCGTCGTGTCGTTCTCTCGCACAGACGTCTCGAGTCTGCCCAGCTGGCTGTTGGAGTTCCTCAGCCACGCGGTCGTGGATACGCCCTTCTGCCAGCGCGTGCTCAACAAGACGTACCCGATAGTAGTTAGTGGACACCTCGCGCGTGCGCTGCTCCTTCTGATGAGCTACAGTCGAGATAAAAGGCTTGGGAAGGAGGGCATCGGAGTTGAGATGAACAAATGTGTCTTCATTGAATGGACAAGTGGATGCATTGGTGCCTACTTAATATATAGAGACTGAGGCTGGTGGTGAAGCTGAGGGCTTAGCAAATGGACATCTTGCGCGCCGAGAGCTTCTGGCCGGGGCGCCAGCCGACCGTGGGCATGGCGTAGTACTCGGAGATGTCGCAGATCTCGAGCTTCTTGACCTTCTGGATGGCCTGCGCGAAGAGCACGGCGCACTTGACGTTGTTGATGAGCGAGACGCCGAAGTCCACAGCCGCGCGCCGGATGAGGTAGCCGGCCGAGAGCTCCTCGTTGTTCGTGCCCTCGGGCACGTTGATCACGAGCTCGATCTTGCCCTGCGAGATGAAGTCGATGACGTTCGGCAGCGACTTGTCTGCCTCCACGGGCTTGTGCAGCACCGTGACCTTGATGTCGTGCGCCTCGAGGTGCGCAGCCGTGCCGGGCGTCGCAAAGATTGTGTAGCCGTTCTGCTCGAGGATGCGCGCGCTGTCCGTGAACTCGCGCTTGATGTGCTCGTTGCCGATGGAGATGAGCACCTTCTTCTCCTTGGGCATCTTGAAGCCCGCGCTGATGAGCGCCTTGAGGTACGCCTCGTGCATGTCCGTGCCGAAGCACGCCACTTCGCCCGTCGACGCCATCTCCACGCCCAGCGTCGGGTCGGCACCGTGCAGGCGTGTGAACGAGAACTGCGGCGCCTTGACGCCCACGTAGTCGATGTCCGTGAGCGCGATGGGCACGGACTTGACCGGCAGGCCGATCATGGCCTTGGTCGCCAGGTTGATGAAGTTCAGGTCGAACGTCTTGGAGATGAATGGGAACGTGCGCGACGCGCGCAGGTTACACTCGATCACCTTGACGTCGTTGTCGCGCGCCATGAGCTGGATGTTGAACGGGCCCGTGATGTTGAGCGCGCCGGCGATGGCGCTCGCGATGCGCTTCACCTGCTTGATCGTGCCCACGTAGAGCTTCTGCGCCGGCAGCACGAGCGTCGCGTCGCCCGAGTGCACGCCCGCGTTCTCCACGTGCTCCGAGATGGCGTAGTTGATGATCGCGCCGTCCTTGGCCACGCCGTCAAACTCCACCTCCTTGGCGTTCAGAATGAACTTGGAGACGCTCACGGAGCGCGAGATCTTGACCGAGTCGCTGCTCAGGTACACCTGCAGCTGCGTCTCGTCCGACGCCACGATCATGCCGGCGCCTGAGAGCACGTAGCTCGGACGCACGAGCACTGGGTAGCCCACCTCCTTGGAGAAGTCCAGCGCCGACTGGATGCCCTTGACCTCGGCCCAGCGCGGCTGGTCCACGCCCAGCGTGTCTAGCAGCGCCGAGAAGCGGTTACGGTCTTCGCAGAGGTCGATGCTCTCCGGGTGCGTGCCCAGGATGTTCACACCCGCCTTGTGCAGCGGCATCGCCAGGTTGTTCGGGATCTGTCCGCCCACGGACACGATCACGCCCTCAGGCAGCTCGCGGTCGTAGATGTCCAGCGTGCGCTCGAGCGTGAGCTCCTCGAAGTACAGACGGTCGCTCTCGTCGTAGTCCGTGCTCACGGTCTCCGGGTTGCAGTTGACCACGATGGCCGGCTTGCCGAGCTCGCGGATCGTGCGCACGGCGCTCACGGCGCACCAGTCGAACTCGACCGACGAGCCGATGCAGTACGGACCGCAGCCGAGCACCACGATGCCCTCATCGCTGAGCGGCACGTCGTTCTCCGAGCCGCCGTACGTCATGTAGAGGTAGTTGGTTTGTGCCGGGAACTCGGCCGCGAGCGTGTCGATCTGCTTGACGCACGGCAGCACGTTGAGCTGCTTGCGGCGCTGGCGCACATCCATCTCCGTCACGTTCTTCCACTCGGCTGCGATCTGGCGGTCCGAGAAGCCGTTCACCTTGAGCACGCGCAGAACTCGCTCGTCCACCGTCTGCAGCGAGTAGCTCGGAATCGAGCGGCGCAGGAGCGAGATGCGGTTGAGCTTCGAGAGGAACCAGCGGTCGATTTTGGTCAGGTCGTGGATGCGGTCGACCGTGTAGCCCGTGTCAAGCGCGGCCATGAGGTAGAAGAGGCGCTCGTCCGTCGGGTGCTTGAGCTGCTCGTCCAGGATCGCTGGGTTCGTCTCGTAGTCCACGGCGTTGCCGTTGAGGCCGTCCAGGTTCGGGTTCACCATGCGCACGGCCTTCTGGATGCACTCCTCAAAGTTGCGGCCGATCGACATGACCTCGCCCACCGAGAGCATGTAGCTGCCCAGGTCGTTGGACACGCGCGAGAACTTCTTGAGGTCCCAGCGCGGCATCTTGACGACGCAGTAGTCGAGACTTGGCTCGAAGCACGCGGTCGTGGTCTTCGTCACGCTGTTCTTGATCGACACGAGGTCGATGCCGAGCGAGATCTTGGTCGCGACGTAGGCGAGCGGGTAGCCCGTGGCCTTGGACGCGAGCGCACTGGAGCGCGAGAGACGCGCGTTCACCTCGATGATGCAGTAGCGCTCCGAGTGCGGGTCGAGCGCGTACTGGATGTTGCACTCACCCACGATGTTCAGGTGGCGCACGACCTTCTGCGCCGTCGAGCGCAGCTTAAAGTACTCGCTGTTCGAGAGCGTTTGCGACGGCGCGATGACGATCGAGTCGCCCGTGTGGATGCCCAGAGGGTCGAAGTTCTCCATGTTGCAGACCGTGATGCAGTTGTCCTTGGCGTCGCGCACGACCTCGTACTCGACCTCCTTCCAGCCGCGCAGGTCCTGGTCGATCAAGATCTGCTTGATCTGGCCCTTGGACGCCGAGCCGTGCAGCGCCTTGGTCGCCAGCACGCGCAGCTCATCGTCGTTCTCAGCGAAGCCCGAGCCGAGACCGCCCAGCGCAAAGGCCGAGCGCACGAGCACTGGGTAGCCGATGCGGTTGGCCGCCGCGATCGCATCTCCGATCGTCGTCGCTGGGTGGCTCAGCGCGATCGTCTCGCCGATCTCCGCAAGCTTGGCTGAGAACTTCTCACGGTCTTCCGTGTCGATGATCGAATCGATCTGCGTACCCATGACGCGCACGTTGTGGCGCTCCAGGTCGCCGTTCAGGTAGAGCTCGATGCCGACGCTGAGCGCCGTCTGGCCGCCCATGCTCACGAGGATGCCGTCCGGCTTCTCCTTCTTGATGATCTCAAGCACGGTCTCCGAGCGCACAGGCACGAAGTAGACCTTGTCAGCGAGACCCTTGGAGGTCTGCACCGTCGCGATGTTCGGGTTAACGAGGATCACGTGCACACCTTCCTCACGGAGCGCCTTGATCGCCTGCGAGCCCGAGTAGTCGAACTCACCGGCCTGGCCGATCGAGAGACCGCCCGAGCCGAGCAGCAGTACCTTGGTGAAGCGCGGGCGGTCGTACAGGCTCGTGTCGAGCAGCGTAAGCTTCGGTGGCGAGCCCGTGACCTTGTCAAGGAACATGTCGAAGAGGAACGCCGTGTCCGTCGGGCCACCGCACGCCTCCGGGTGGAACTGCACCGAGAAGAACGGCTTGTACTCGTGAATGATGCCTTCGTTCGAGTGGTCATTGGCGTTCATGAAGAACGTCTTCCAGCCGGCTGGGAGCGTCTTCGAGTCGACGGCGTAACCGTGGTTCTGCGGCGTGATGTAGCAGCGCGTGGTGCGCATGTCGATGCACGGCTGGTTCATGCCGCGGTTGCCGTACTTCATCTTGTAGGTCGAGGCACCCGCGGCGAGCGCGAGGATCTGGTTGCCGAGACAGATGCCGAAGATCGGCTTGGGGTTCTCGAGCGAGATCGCCCAGCGGATCGTCTCGATGGTCACGGTCGCCATGATCGGGTCACCGGGGCCGTTACTGATGAAAATGCCGTCGTACTGGAGGCCGCTGTTCTTCAGGTCAAAGTCGTACGGCACGACCGTGAGCTCCACGTCCTTGCTGGCCAGGTACCGGATGATGTTGTGCTTCATGCCGCAGTCGAAGGCCACGATCTTGTTCTGGCCGCCCTTGTTGTACACGCGCACTTCCTTGCAGGTCACGAGCGCCACGAGGTTCTGCTCGTTCGGGTCCTCGAGCTCAATCGGCTGGTCCTCGAACTCGATCTTGCCGAGCACGGCGCCGAGCGAGCGAATGCGCTTGGTGATCATGCGCGTATCGATGCCGAAGAGCGCCGGGATGTTGTGCTGCTTGAGCCAGTCGCCGAGCGACGTGACGGCATTCCAGTGGCTGTGCTGGAACGAGTACTCGGACACGATGAGGCCCGAGATCTGCACGGTGCTCGACTCGAAGAACTTGGGCAGACCGAACTCGTCCTGCACCTGCATGTCCGGCACGCCGTAGTTGCCGATGAGCGGGTACGTGAGCACGAGGATCTGGCCGCGGTACGACGGGTCCGAGAGCGCCTCCGGGTAGCCCACCATGCCCGTGTTGAAGACCACCTCGCCGGACATGCTCGCGTGCGCGCCGAACGAGTAGCCGCTGTACGTCGTGCCGTCCGCGAGCACGAGCGCGCCGAGCTTGTGGTCGAGGATGCCGGCGAGCGAGTCGGCCGCGACGGGTGACAGGGCAGAAGACGTCGATGCCATGTTGAAGAGGAAGAGTGACGGACGCTTGGGGGGTGGGCGGGTGCTTGGCGGCGAGGCGGCAAAATGCAAAGTCTCTGTCGTTTCTGCACCGGTTCAACATCCGCTCGATGCGGGCTTTGGAGGGAAACCAAGGGCCAGTCGCATGCGGCAGCTTCGACATGGCGCAAAGGATCGGCGCGGGGTTTCATCCAATGAGAAGGTGGGTGGCTACAAACGCCAGGTGTAACGGTTTTTAAACAGCTTCACTTGGTCGTTGTAAGCCGTAGCGAACAATCTCTGAAAAAGGGACCATGAGCATACAAACAACAACTCAAGCGCCTGCTACACGCGGTTTTAAACACATTGAAGTGATAGGTGATGTACTTCACTTGCCTTTTGTATGCCCTGCCGTGCGGTCGTCAAACGCGCGCAAAGAGTGGAGAGCGTGCGTCGACGAATCGGCGGTGCCTCATAGTGCTCTTTCCACTTTTTGCGCGCGACTGCGCAGGCGGAAATGGAGGAAGGGAGGGGAGGCGAGCGGCGGCGGTGGTGGTGATGAGAATGGGTGGACGAGAAGGCGTGTGTATATGCAGGCGATAGCAGACGGAGAGGAGCGAACGAACGAACGAACGAATGAGCGACGGAGGTATGAGGCGTGTAACGGATGCAGGGAAGGAAGAAGAGCGGAGGATCGAATGTATTTATGTGATGGTGGGTCTGGTAGTGGCGGTGGTATGTACACGTGCTGGGCGTTCTTCGTGATAAGCGGTGCGCCGCAGCAATCGTGAAGACGGCGAATCGGAAGACGTGTTGCAACTGTTCGCGTTCATCTTGTTGTTGTTGTTGCGCTTGGGGGTGATCGTGTTCTTGCGCAGCAGCATGGGCGAGTCAAGCGGTCGCGTTTTAAGCACTTGACCGCTTCTCGTGCAGTGTACGATCACGTGCAGTACTCATGAGGGGTGAGGCGTGTGGTCGAAAGCGAGAGGGTCAGCGTAGGCTTCCCAGACAACGCGTGGGGATGGAGAGCGACAGTGATCGAGAACACTAACACGAGCGGTCGAGAAGCTGCGTGAGCGAATTGGAGCTGAAGAAGGATCGGCAGCGCATAGCAAATCAGGCAGAGAGGTGATCGAGATGGTTCACAGCGAGAGCAGCGAGGGGGTAGCAAGCGAGTACACAGACAGGCACGTGATGGATCGAGTGGTTCAGACGTGACGTAAGCGAACGTGACAGCCAGGCAGCGAATAGCAGATCAAGCAGGGGAGGAGAGCGTTCGCCGTTTACTTCTCGGTCGCAAGAGGCGCAAGTTCGTCTGTCTCGTGTTCAATCCCAGGCCAAGAGACACGGATCCCTCGATGAGTACTGTATGCGCACGTGTGCCAGCCGCGCCTTCCATCTGGTGGAGCCTTTTAACAACACAACATGCAGAGCAAGCGAGACAGAGAGAGATCGCGCGCGACGGAGCATGCACCTCGCCAGCGAGTAAAGACCGAGAGTCAAACACGAACCACGCCTCCAGCCAGTCGCCTACTACAGTGGTGCTGTAGCAATCATTACCCTCAGCGGCCAGGACGTTGTCATCGACCATTGCCATCTTGTTTATGTGTGTCGGGACTGCTTGAAGCTGGTGCGCCATGCACGGTGGTCCGTTTTACATGAGCATGCGCACCATCAACAGCAATTGGTGTGATCATATATTCATTTATGAGGCGGTGGTGTCCTGCCATCTTAGCGGAGGTACACGTGCTGGTCGTTCGCTAGCGAGAGAAGCATGTCGCTCGTGATGAGCGCACCGTGGCAGTCGTGGAGCGCTTTGGAGGACTTCTTGGCCTTGTTGCTCTTGAGGTTGAACTTGTTCTTGCACTGCGCTAGCAGCGCGTCGAGCGACCGCGTCTTGAGCACCAGCAGCTTCTCTTTCCCGTCGCAGTGCACGGTCACGCGCAGCTCCTGTGTCGAGAGGTCGAATTGGAGTCCGAGGGCCTTATTTAGCGCAGCCAAAATCACAGATCAAACAGAGGAAGAGCGCTTACCTTGCTTTCGTCGGCCACGACAGCCACGGAAGACGCGAATGCCGACGCCAGCTCGTCAATCGCATGCTCGTCGCTGTTTAATCGTTGGTCGGGAGGCACGGACCCCTCGACGAGCGCGCGCACGTGGGCAGCAGCGCTCTCCGCCAGTGCGTCCAGGTTGTACCCTAGCAAAGAGACACACGTAGCCACAGGTGAGCATCATCAAACAGTACGAAGCAGCAGCGCAAGGCATACTTCGAGTAGAAGATATACGCATCCCGCACCTCCTTCCAGCACGGACACGACCCGGCCCTGCGCGTGCTTCCACGCGAGCGCGACGACCTGCTGCGTGATCCAGTAGTAGTCCTCGCTCTCAAGCGAGAGCTCCGCGAGCGGGTCCTGCGCGTGCGCATCAAAGCCGGCCGAGATGAGCACAAAGTCCGGACGGAAGGCGTCCATGGCCGGCAGCACGCGCGCCTCGAAGGCCTTGCGGTACGCGTCTGAGCCCGTGCGCGCCGGTAGCGGCACGTTGAGGATGTTGTCGTGGACGCCGCGCTCTCCCGCTTTGCCCGTGTTCGGATAGAAGGGTGCCTGGTGCGTCGAGATGTACTGCACGTCCGGATACGCGTGCTCGTCCGAGATGAACTTGGTCTGCGTGCCGTTGCCGTGGTGCACGTCAAAGTCCAAGATCGCCACGCGCCTAATCTCGTCCGGGAAGGCGTCCAGCAGGTAGCACGCGCCCACGCCCACGTTGTTGAAGAGGCAGAAGCCCATGGCGCGGTGCGGCTCGGCGTGGTGGCCTGGCGGGCGCACACCGCAGAACGCGTTCTTGATCACGATGTTCGCCTGCTCACCTTCTTTGCTATCGCCACTGCCACGCATGACCAGATCGATCGCGTCGCAAACGGCGCCAGCAGCCGTGAGCGCCGCGCTCTCGGTGCCGCGCGTCACCGCCGTGTCCTCGTCGATCTGGTGCAGCTCCTCAGCCGTGGGAGTCTGTTGCTCTTTCTTGGCTTCGCTTTGCTCTCGCTCTCTGTCTTCCTCGTTTTGTGTAAGCTCCGTTGAGCCACTCTCAGCCACTGGAGCACCGCCGCTATCACCGTCAGTACGGAACCTGCCAAAGAGCCGCGTCATCTTGTCCACGTGCTTGGGCGTGTGGAAGAGAAGCAGCCGCTGCCGCGTGGCAGGCGTGATGGACTGCACGCGGTGGATGGCGGGGAACTGCGTCTCGATGCGCTCGCGCACTACCTGCGCGCGCTCCCAGCTCTCCGGGTGGTTCGGCACGCGGTGCCCGTCTTCGCACAGTGCGCTGCTAAAGAACGCGGTGCTGCTGCTGGCGGTGGCGGCTGCAGCTGCGGCAGTGGCCTGCTTGGCTTGGAGCTCATCGGAAGTGAGAGCAGCTAGCTGCTGTTGAAGCTGAAGCTGCTTGAGCTGCTGTGCCATGTGTCGCGTGACTGCCCCGCGCTGGTCGCGCTGCTGGTGGGAAGTGGTGCGGTCTGCCATGTTTGTAGTGGGAATGGCTCGCGTCTTGCGTGTCAGACCAAAATACAGGTACAGGCACTATACTAAATACCAGCACTATAATAAGGCTGAACGAAAACCAACTTGCGCATCACGTTGCTGCCAATAATATTCTTGCTGACAATTGCTCATTGCTCAATGATAAAACAATCGGTTGCTGTATCTTACATTTTGGAGTGATGGTCGAGAATAAAAGATGCCGTTCACAAACTTCCCCAAAAGTCCGCAAAATGACAGTTTCGTATACGCCTCTCGGATAAATACAAAACCTCTTAAAAGTATCGTAAAACCTTGCTGTAAAAACGCTCCCATTGTGGGCCCAAGCTCCACACATTCTCGTGATACATTTGAAACACTGTCCAAATTGGCCAACATACACCTGCCGTTTTGTTTCTGACATTGAAATGGCGTAAGCCTCACACACACACCTTCTGCACTTTATCTGTAAATCTATTGTTCACACCAATTCAGCACCAGCGGAACGGATGCAACTCAACGCCGCATCCCAGCTGAATGCCTCGAGCGCACGCACTCATACCTGCGGAGCAGCTTCGACAGGCAAGCTACCTCGTGCGGTCACGAAGCGAGTACTCGAGGATGCGGCGGCGGAGGTCACGGTCAACCACAAAGCGTTACGCAAGAAGCTGTTGGCAGTCCGTGCGTGTCCTATCGACGTGTCGTAGAGCGTGAGGCGCAGCTCGGGATTGCTATCGCGCATGCTGCCGGTGTTGCCGCGATCCAGCGAGCGGACTTGGGTCAACGCGCGATGCTGGGGATAGCCTCCTGGTCGAACACCGCCATCGGTACCCTCCGGTTTCCCGACCCGTTCTTCCAGGCGATGGCGACACTGCTTGCACTCCTTTGACACGCCGCCAGACCGATTGCTGTGTGCATTTTTTGGTTTACTAACCAATGTGTGTACTACTTTGTGCTATTTAGCTGCTACTTCTTTTGCGTTGTTGTCGTGCGTTGTAGCTCACGCAAGAGCTCATCAACGCAATGACACACACCCGCCACTGCTCGGTCCGTGTCATTGTCCATTGGAGTCAGGCATTTACGAAGGGCGGCGATTTGTACCCGACCTTTGGGCTGCTCATCAGGGTCGGCATTGAACTTCGCCTGGACCCAGCTTCGGGCCCTGTGCATGAGAAGGTGAGCAACTTATTTTACACAATGTTAGGCTATTGCTGACTCTGCTGCTTCAGTACGCTGCTCTTGGCGAGACGGTGCTGTTTTCTTGCAGCCTCAATAGGAGTCTGAACGCAGCCGGCCACAACAAGCAACGGATTGAAGTGACCCTTCAGGTACATTTTGTAAATGTATTTGTTTATTCTTGTTCGCAAAGATCTCTGCTCATTGTGAATTCTGTGATCGTGAATGCTGTAATTGGCACACGCGACTCCGCCGAAGACTTCCAGGCGTTCTGGGAGTCTCTCGCCGCGCCAGTCCCAGGCGTGACCAGCCAAGACTATCCGGTCCACAACTGGTTCGCCCTTGAGTGGACTTTGCCGAATTTCATCGAAGCCGACTTCTCATTTATGGAGATAAAAGGACGAAACCTGGAAAAGAGCTGCCACATCCAGCTCCACGACCAGAACGCAAAACGTGAACTCGTCAGAATTGGAGGCTTACCCATACAAATCGAAAGTATAATCGCCTTTTTACCGTGCAATGTCACACCGTGAATATCCAAAATCCCCACTCTCCGCTCTTCGTCACTGACAAAAAGCACGACGAGCTGGGGAGACGATGGGAGGTGGCAACGCAAGATCCCTCCCTGCGTAAGATCCGACACTACGGCTGCGTGCGATGAGAGGCGGCATCAGCACACATGCACGTCGGAAGCGTGCATCGTGCGCTCGATCGACCCCGCATTGAGCTCTTGGCGACAAGCAGGGGCTGAGATATCGCTCTCAAATGAACGACGACCAACCCATACCAAAAGGAAGCGAGTGGGCGTCTAGTTTCACTGGGCCTCCGCGCTGGCATCTGAGGAACCGACGAGTTCTGGGCTTCTTCACAAGCGAGGTCGCTGTCGGCTTGCCAAGCCCACTAAACCCTCAGCGACAAGGAGCAAGGGTGATGCTCAAGACTGATGGATGTATTATGACATGTTGACAAGTGCTGAGAGCACGGCTGACGCGGCCATCGGCAGCCAGAGATGACAAGAGCCGCGCAAGTGGCCGCCGCTGCTCGACTCGAGACCGACCTGCACCGCCGCTTCCTGCGTGAAGAGCACCTCGGGCTCGTATCTCGCACTGAGCCTCCTCCCGAACAGACGCTTCCGTGGTCGTGTCGTTTGTCAACTGGTTTCCTTTTTAGCGCGACCTTCGCGCAACCTCCTGTCGTCCGTCAGAAGAAGAAGAGAGAGAAACCTCCCGTCTCTCTTCTTCACTATCAGAAATCGCTATCACTCGCCTCACTATCAGAAATTGCCTATTCTTGTCACGCGCACGCGGCCGAAAGTCGAAGGAGAAGAAGAAGAAGGAGAAGCGCCAGCAGCACCTTCCTCTCGCTGCCTCTTTCTCCGCGCCTCTCCCGTCCGCCTGTCCGCCTGGACGCCTGTAGCTTCGTGTGTAGATACGCAGCACCGACAGCGCTCCCACAAGGGCCATGGCGCGCAGCAACAGCAAGCGCATCAGCGCGACCGCGATCACGGTGGCGACCTCGAGCGTCGGCTTCAGCGCGTTCCTCATGGACGAGGTGCCGGACTTCAACGCGCGCTCGCAGAAGAACGGGGCCAAGCCGCCGGCCACCAGCGCGGGCGTGTACAACAGCGGCGTCCCGATCGCTGTGCCGAACCACCTGCCCGCGCTCTCGGCGCACAAGCCAACAGCAACAGCTACGTCAGCAGCCATGTCTGCCACGCCCGTTGTCACCGTGGCGGGCGGTGGTGGCCAGCGAGAGAAAGACGACATTCCTGTGCTCGAGGCGACCAAGTACGGCGCGTTCCACTCGGACGAAGACGACGACGACGACGATGATGACGACGACATAATTGTCGTCAATGGCGAGGACGACGACAGTGAGGACGACGACAATGGCGAAACGGCGGGCCGCGACACGTTCAACGAAGACGTGCCCGTGCTGCAGACGCTCGAGGATGCGCAGGCGTTCGGTGACCGGCAGCGGTCGCTCGGCTCGAAGAAGTTTTCGTGGCGTGAGTCGCGGCATGTGACGAAGCGCAGGAAGTCGCGCGCCACGGCGAGCCGCGTGCCCGACCCGGAGACGCTGCTGCGCATGTCTTCGCAGACCGAGTTCAGCTCGTACTCGTCTTCCAGCGGGTCGCTCATTTCGGGGAAAGAGTCGACCGTGACCGTCGAGAGGCAGATCGTGTGCAAGGGCTGGCTCTACAAGCAGGCGGACATTCTGTACGTGTGCTGTTCTATGCTTCTTGTTTTTCTTTTGGACGATGCACGTGGGTTTGCTGATTGTAACTAAGTATGGGTGGTATGATTTGACAGGAAAACGTGGAAGCGCCGCTACTTTATGCTGGTCAAGCGCACGAACACGAGTACGGGCGAGTTCTCCGCGACGCTCCAGTACTACCGCGGCAAGGACTTCGCCAAGCTGCGCGGCGAGATCAGTCTGCAGGATGCACCCCTCACGGTCCGCTTCCTGGAGGCGTACGAAACCAAGCGCCCGTACTGCTTTGAAGTCGCCGGCGCGGGCTTTTCCTTCGTGTGCCAGGGTGCAGGGGACGAGGACGTGAGCGCCTGGGTATGTCACTTGCAGAGTTTGTCGGGCAGTGCGGGTGAGATCTCGGCGTCGGCTATCGGCACAGCGGCAGCGGGTGGACTCCAGCCTGGCGGGATCTCCGGAGGCTCCATGGACGACCGCAGCATCCGGATTGTGGCGGAGCTGCGTCGTCTGCTGCACACGTCCAAGTCGTCCGAGGCGGCAAAGTGTCGGAGCTTCATCAAGGGCTTTGACTGCCGCAGCATGGCCGGGCTGCGTCAGCTGCGCGATTTCCACGCGTCGCTCACGAACTCGATCATGAAAGACCACGCGAACCGGATCCTGAGCTTGCTCAAAGAAACGAGCTCAGGAGAGCCAACGTCAAGTGCGAAGCCGCCTGTCGCAATCACGGTCAGCGATGTGCGCTCAGCGGTGTCTCGTCACGTGGAAGAAGTGCTGTTCGTGCCGCTCCAGGACCAGATTCACCAGTTCCTGCGCCGCGCATTCCATGATGACGAATCTGCGATCAACCGGAAAGTCCGGTGGCTGCAGGGCAAGGACCAGACGTACTACAACATCCCTCTGCACCAGATTTCGTGGAAAGAGTGGCGCCGAGCGTCGAAGGTACTGGCGCAGATCGGGAACCTCGCACTGCCGTCTGCGAAGTACGACGTGCTCATGAGCACGATCAACGCGATCCAGAGCACGTTTGAAGAGGACCACAACAAACTGGCGGACGTCGAGCCGCTTGAGACGGACGACATCATCCCGATCTTCACGTACGTGCTCGCGAACAGCGGTCTGGAGAACCTGCTGTCTGTGAAGACACTGCTGACGGAGCTGAACGGGTCATGGGCGATTGGTGGATCACTCGACGATGGAGCTGCGCTGAGCATCCTAAACCACGCGGTCGACTTCATCTCCAACGTGAGCATTCCGGCCGTGCTGGAGGACATTTTCAAGGACCAGATCACGCTCTCGATCGATGGGGACTGGCGTCGCGTGCTCGAATTCGAAGCCGAGCCGACGTACCGCTACGGCGCAATCGTGCACAACATCTCCCCGCACGGGTACTCCGCAGTGGGTACGAAGATCACGCGTGGGTTTGTTCTCGTGACGGTGAACGGTCAAAACGTGGTGCTGTGGCCCTTCCAAGACATCGCGACCCTGTTGAAGGAGTCGACTCATCCGCACCGACTGGCGTTCATTCCAGCGAGCAGCTACTTCAAGATCCTCACGTCTAACAAGTCACTGTGGAACGTCGCTCTGATCCATGCCTGTCAGCGTGGCGATGTGTGCAGCGTGCAGATGCTCCTGGCGAATGGCGCTGACGTCAACTACGTGGCTCACGAGTGCGGAGGGAACACGCCGCTGCACATCGCTGTGAGCTCGCTCCACTTTAACGTGGTGTCATACGTTTTGCAGCACGGCGCCAAGGTGAAGGCCATCGGTGAATGCGGACGCACCGCGCTCCACATGGTCGGCTCTCCATGCACGCTGCCGTCAGCCTCGTCTTCGTTCGGCGCTTCGTCTACAGCTGTCGGGAGTACGCTGCGAAACGGTGCGAATGGCTCGTTCCGTCCAGCAGACAAGATCGTGATGATCATCAAGAAGCTGCTGGCGCACGGAGCAGAACTGGAGACTGTGGACATTTACGGCAACACACCGCTGATGCTGCTCGCAGAGAAGGGATGTCTGCATGGAGTCGACGTGCTGATCGAAGCGGACGGCCACCTGGACTTAAACGCACGGAACTGGAAGAGCGGCATGAATTCGTTGGCGCTCGCGTCCCGAGCAGGCAGGTACGAAGTCGTCGAAGCGCTGTTGGACTACGGCGTTCAAGTGGACATCTTCACGCTGCGCGGTGAGTCGGCGCTGCATTTCGCTGCGGGCATCGCGCATCGAGACATTTGCAAGATATTGGTGGAGAAGGGATGCAGCATCGAGGCGCGAACGAACCAAGGGCAGACGCCGCTCATGCTTGCGGTCGGGAAAGGACACGGTCTGACGCCGAGCGGGCGCTCTGCTGTTCTGAAAAGCAAGGCACACGTGTCGGATCTCCGCAGCAGCAGCACGCACATGGATGAATCATCTGTGATTGAAACGATCGACTTCTTCCTGGAGAGTGGCGCGGACAAGGAAGCAGTCTGCGAGCTCTACCGACTGCCGTTGCACTACGCTGCGCTGTACGGCGATCCTCACATCTACGAGCACCTGCTGGTGAAAACGGACAACAGTGGGGCTGGAGAGATTCGAGACATCTTCGGGGAGACTGCGAACTCGATGGCGGAACTGAACCGACCTTCCGAAGTCGCAAGTGACATCACGGATCCAGATGCAGCTGGCAACGAGGAAGGTATGGAGGACGAAGAAGAAGACGAGGACGACGACTCGGATGATGACGATGACACTGAAGACATCCCGATGTCACTGGACGAGTGCAAGAGTGTGAATAGAGAAGCGGTGATGTCCAACGACATTGTCACGGAGGAGCGTGACGGCGTGATCGAGATTGTCGCGGGCACTTTCAAGGCGACGGTTGAGATGCTGCTGCAAGCTGATATGTACCGCGTGGACGAGATGGACGCGTTCATCTGGTACTGTGAATACGGCAAGTACTGTCGTGAGATGGTCGATTTCCTGCGGGTACGTTATGCTGATGTTGATGATGAAGAAGTGTGGGGAGAATGCAGGGTGAACTGACGTTGTGTGGTTTTGTGTAGGAACTGCTGGAGCGTCACGCCGGAACACCTGAAGAGTTCTACGTCCGGCGAATGGTGCTACATGCACTGGACAAGATCGTGCAGAACATGAAGCACAAGGTGGAGTGTGACATGGACGACTGCAACTACATCAGCGACTTCTGCAGTGAGCTGTTTCCGTTCTCGATTGCCGACGACCCGCAGTGTGCGCAGTGGCTCAGCGCGTCGCTACTGCCACTGTTTGTGGACGCGTGCCGAACCCAGCGGATGCAGGAGTTCCAGATCCTGTCGTACTGCGAAGAAGAGTACACGTCCCTGAAGCAGTTCCTGGTGTTTGCGAAGCAGAGTAACCCTGGGCTGAAGTTCCTGGACGATGATCTCTTCGCCACTGCCAGTGGTATCGAGATCATCTCCGAAAGCATGCGGAGACGCCTGTCGATTGCGGGAGTGTGGACTGGAGACTCGAAGAGATCTTTCGTTGTAAAAACCGATGAGAATGGGCCATTCAAGATGGAGCGCGCGACCAGCAGCACCATCACGCCTTGGCAGCCGCCTGGCTTGAGTCGCTCTCTCCACAGCGACCGAGGAAGTCGAGCATGGTGAGTCATTGTTTGTGCTTTTCGTGCGAGCCATTGACCCTTGGATGCCATGTACTTACCGTGGATTTGAATGTGCTCGCAATTAGGATCCTGGATATTGATGCGACCGTCATCGCACAGCAGATCACGCTGTTCCAGCACTACCTCTTCAGCAAAATCAAGGGTGCGCACGTGTGCTTCAGTGCGGTTTTGTCACCGTCGACTAGCAAACTGACGATTTCTTGCTTTGGTTTTGTTTCCTGTGTGTAGTGTCGGAAGTGCTGGCTTCCAAGAAATCTGCGGAGAAAACACCGGCATACCAGCGCCTTCGGCTGCTACACAACCACATCTCTGTGTGGGTGGTCAGTCAGATTCTCGCGCGCGATGATGTGGATCAGCGAGCTGAAGTGCTCTCGTACTTCATCAAGGTGCGACCGATGGACACGTCTTCGGTTCTTCAATCGCTTTCTCATCAACTCATTGATCCATTTCATTTGATGATTCCTTACCCCAGGTTGCTGGAGTTTTGCTGAAACCGCTGCAGAATCTGGATGGCTTCATGGCTGTGATGAATGCTACCAACGATTCGTCCATCTACCGCCTGAAGAAGACCTGGGGGAGGTTGTCGCCTCAAGCTCGAGACCTGTGGCACGACCTGAAGCTGTACACGGAGAAAGGAGCAAGGTACTGGACATTAACTCATTGCCATCCCAGCTTGGTTCCTGGATGGTTACTAACAGTATTGTGTTTTTGTTTACTCTTCTAGACCGCTGAACAAGCTGACGAAGGAGGGATGCCCGCCGCTGATCCCGTACATGGGGGTTGTCATCCAGAACATCATCGCGCTCCAAGAGTTCCCTGACCGGGTGGAGGGTGACCTGATCAACTTCAAGAAGATTCGGTCCATTGGCGCCTTGATTCGCAAGTTCCTGACGTTTCAGAAGGCTGCCTACTTGCTCCCCACGGACAAACGGGTGTTGGTACGTTTTTCTATAGCTGCGTTTGCTCGACGAGGCTGACATCTGCATCAAGGTGCTCACTCGGTTCGCTATGTGTTGCTCTCGAATGTGAACAGGAATTCATTTGTACATCGGTGCAGTACCCGAATGCCGACGCGTGCTTCGCCCGCTCGCTGAAGGTGGAGCCGAGAGTCGAAGCCCCAAACAGCAACTCGTGAGCTCCGCTCCTCACTTTCCAGTAAAGTACCCCCACCAGCTCGCCAACCAAAACGAAGCGACTTCATGATACACCACGCTCCCAGTTTTGCCATTTGGGACCTCGGACGACGGATTTGCGCGAGTCACTTGCTGTGAAGAAGAAAAACAAGAAACACATCGCGTCACTACTGCTGTGAAAAGGAACAGCAGGCAAGAGCGAGAGAAATCAAGAATCGATGGAAGTGAGTGTTTGTGCGTATGAATCTCTCACATAAATGATCACTGTGCCGCTTGCATTGTACTCTCTTGCTTGTTGCAACAGAGTTTGGTCTGGCGATTTACCTGATTCGCGAGTTCGACTCGAAGCTTCTCGGCTGAGAAGAACCGATACTGCCGCTACGTACTTCATCACCTAGGAACCGCGTGTACACCTCAAGCATGATCATCACATCCAGATCGCCGTCCTGAAGTTGTCGATGCGTCTCGGACATGCGAGATCCCGGGTGGTGGAAGTTTGAATCGGAGGTTTGCTCTTGACGCACGTCGACAGTTGGCGCTCCACTCCTCAGAAACAAGGCAGCAACATACTAGCTCAAACGTTCACAAGACGCTGACAGGAGTATCGCTTGCTCGCTCGGCGAGGTAGCGCAAGTCTCGAGCTTGCTTTCATGGTCCGACGACCACTTGGCTTCTCAATCACGCTGACGCCTCTGATGCAAGAGCGTCACTAAAACGGGATACTGACCTTGCGGCAGCACCGAAACTGCCACTATAACAAGGAACCACCTCCTCACCTATACGAACTATCTGCAACGTGGCAAAAAGCGAAAATGCAAGACAGCACCAGCAAGGCAGCAGACGCGACTGCGCCGCCGCCGTTGCCGCGTCGCTCTCGCAGCAGGAGCCGCAGCAACAGCAACAGTAGTAGCAACAGCAGCGGGGGTCTGAATGTAGACGTCTTCTCGCTGCTGATGCTGCTGGGCGGCGCCTTCGCGGTCATTTCGGCGCTGCTTGCGCGCCAGGGCTTCACGGGACGAGACCACGGTCGGCGTCCATCGGCTCAAGCGGCAATAGTAACAATGCGCCATTCATCACTCACATCTCCACTCGTGCTATGCAGTGGTAGGCATCGACCTCGGCACGACGTACTCGGTCGTGGCGATCGCGCAGAAGAACAACGTGAGCGTGATCCCGGACGCCTTCGGCCACGTGATCATCCCGTCGATCGTCGCGTTCCTGCCCGGCGGAGGTAATAAATGTTGTGCGGCGCGCTTTATGACACCTCTATCGGTGTGCGTTGGGATGGGGTTAGTAATCTCTCTCTTTGTACGTATACACAGAGACGCTCGTTGGACGCCAGGCGCGCGCGCATCGCACGCGAGACCCCAAGCACACGATCTTCAACGCCAAGCGCTTCATCGGACGAGCGTGCGTCCACTGTGTATTCGATGACTACGCTTGTTCCTTTGTTGTAAGCGCATCACATCGACTGTCGCTTGTGTATTGTAGATATGAAGACGTGACGCAGTCCAAGGATGACGCATCCTACGAGTACGCTGTCACTAGCACACCAACGGGCGGCGTCTGCTTCCAGCTGAGCGTATCCGGACACCCTGCGTGCATCACGCCAGTGACTGTTGGTAGTGTCGTTGTGCAGCACTTGCGAGCCATGGCGCATCGCTTCGTGGGCCATGACCAGGTACATACTCTCTGTCGTGTGTCTCTATAAGTCCGTTATGACAGCTCACTCACCCAAGACGAATATTGAGATGTCATAGATCACCAGGGCCGTGATCGCTGTCCCCGTGGACTTTGACGCCAAACAGCGCACTGCAACGCAACAGGCGTTTGCGGCCGCGGGGCTACAGGTCTCGCGCATCCTGGAGGAGCCCACAGCCGCCGCCATCGCCTATGGGCTGCACCAGGACACGTCCGTGAGCTTCATCCTCGTCTTCGACTTTGGCGGCGGCACGCTCGACGTCTCGCTGCTCTTCACGCGTGCCGGATCCATCAGCGTCGTCGACACGATCGGCGACAACCACCTGGGAGGTAGGCAATCCATGAGAAAGGAGTGCTCTTCTCACATGAGGCTTTTAGCCTAACAGCCTACGTGCTGCTAGTGCCTGATCCCGGTTGTCTAATGCTTTGTACTGCCACTCAGGCGAAGATATTGACTCCCAGGTCGCAGCGTTTCTCACTGAACAAATCGCCACTCAGATCGGCACGACGCTCACGTCGATGGCCTCCGACATGGAGGAGACCGACAGGTACGACCCACAAGTTCTACGTGGCTTTATAACACATCAACAGCTTCGCTCATGCCTAGCACTCCTGTGCTGTTTGTTCGCCATAGCGAGCACAATGAAGATCCGGAGCAGTTGCCGTGCACGCCCGCGGGCATTCGCCGCGCAGCGGAGCTGCTGAAGCGCACGCTGAGCTCACAGCTGACCGGCAGCGCCTCGTGCATCGTCCAACGCAGTGGGACACTGTTACAAACGGGCGAGAAGGTCACGATCGACGTCACGCGCGCGCAGTTTGAAGAGATCTGTGGGGAGCTCCTGGTGCGGACGCTCGCGCCCGTGAAAGAGATCATCGAAGCCAACCACATGACGCCCGAGGAGATCGATGCCGTCGTGCTCGTGGGTGGCTCGTCGCGCATCCCGTGGGTGAGGGAGAACTTGGCCACGATCTTCGACGGCCGCGCGCCATTGTCGGACATCGACCCGGATGTGGCTGTGGCCTACGGCGCAGCACGAGTCGTCGACTAACAGGTGGTGGAGGCGACCAGCTACAAGCAAGACAACCAATTTACCCGATAGAGAACAAAGGCAAGAAGCTAAACACCTGTGCGTCCATTCATCCTTCTTGCTTTCTATGCAGCTGCACGAATCACTCCATCGTCGCCATCTATACATCCTCGCCCGCTCTTCGTCTCTTCATGAGGGGTTCGTCGTAAACGCGCACCACAATTGTCTCATCCCCTCGCTTGATACTGACAGGAGTCAGTCCTTAGAAGGTCTTGAGCGCACTGACAGCTGTACACGCACAGCACACACAAACAAACACGTACTCGCATGAGAACACAGCTGCATAATGCTATCAGCGCATTCAAATGGACAAACTACGCACCGGAGTCCGCGAGGTCTGACGGCGCGTTGCTGGCGTAGTGCTGCACGAGGTAGTCGAGCGCGAACTGCTGCACGCGGTCGTTAAGACCGGCGTCGTCGTGCTCGGCTTTGTAGCTGCGGTGCGCCGCGATGGACTTGGTGCACGCGAGCAGCCCCATGTAGGCGCGGACGTTCAGGTGCTTGTTGATCTCGATCGAGTGCGAGTAGTGCTTGCGCGCCACGCGCAGGTTGTCCAGGCCGCCGAGCGTCGAGTAAATCTGTTGTTGTTGTAAACATACAAGTCACAGTGAGCGCTTCATTTCGCTGCACCTCACACAAGTCACGAAAGAATGAATGGACGTACGTCGGCGATGCGGCTGTGGAAGATCGCGTCCATGGGGTTGAGCAGAATGAGCTCCTCGTAGCAGAACGCGGCGTAGCGGTACGCGCCCATGGATAAATACGTCTCGGCCAGCTCCAGCCACTACATTAAGCCACTCATACACTCCAAATGAGCCAACAACGAACCACAGTATAGCAATGGGAGTGCAAATACGCACAGCAGCCTGGTCGGTCTGGAAGCTGCGCAGGTAGTCGTTGAGCGCGAGGACGAGCTCCGACGTCTTCTTCTGCGCCTTGAGGATCGCGATCTTGCGCTTCATCACGATCGCGTTCGCAGGGTTCTCCGCCAGCACCTGGTTGTAGACCTCCTCCGCCTTGGTGAACTCGCCGTGTTGCTCCTGCACACGTGCCAATGGGGGGGATTCATAGGGAAGACGGGTGTGAGTGCACATTACATTAGGGAGACCTTCTAGTCAACAACATAGGAGAGGTTGCCTACCAACTCCATGCCTTCGAGACGCGCCACGCGCGCGCTCTTTGGGAACTGCGTCTTGAGAGCCTGTTGAAGGCATAGATACATTCGACAATAACGGCACCACATACGTGTCAGCACGAGCAGAAAGCTCAGGAGTAGCGGCAGCAAGAAGGGAGAAAGAGCAAACGTACGCTCAAGCACATCTGCGACGTCGACGACAAGCACAAGCACACACAGACGATGCACAAGAGGCAGTAGTTAGCAACGATGTGTCGTCACGAAGTAACTTGCAGATCGATCGCCCGCCACGTACCTCCGCGAGCTGCTCGTCGTGCAGGTCCAGCGCCGCGATGAACACCTGCTCGTAGAGCGGCCAGACTGCACAAGCACACACATACACACAGCACACGCCAAGCATTAACATTAGCATCTAGCAGAGTACACGGCCCCCCCTTTCGCCCTCCCCTCCCCTGATCCAAAGCAAGCGCAACAGAATGACTGCCCACGTACTGTCGCTGCCGAGCCCCCAGCTGTGGTTCTGCAGGAGCAGCTTGCCGAACTTGGCGACCACGCGAGGCGCACGCAGCTTCTCTTTGCGCACGTACTGCAGCAGCTCCACGTACGCGGCGCTGCTGCGCTTGCTCTCGGCGAGCGCCACCTTGGCGTCCAGGTCCGTCACGCCCATGCTGCTTTGTCTTGCTTGGGTTTGTTGTTGTTTTTCACAGCAAGTCCCTCCCGTGTTGCAGAGAGTCAAAATAGATTCGATTGTCTGCTTGATGTATGTAGTCTGTTTGATGCATTTCTGCACATCCCGCAAGTGACTCTTTTATGTACGGAATTACAACAACTCCACCGGTCGAGGATAAATAGGCTACCAACTGGCGGTCGACTTGACGGCAGCCGAGCACCCTGCTGCTTGGACTGTGCGAGGTCAAGTCCGGCAACCACTAGCGATACAAAGAATGACTGGACACGATATGCAGCCATGTGAAGCACACTCCCAGTGTATTTCGCTCCACGTCAATTCCAAAAAGAAGGCAGCAAGCTCGCTGCAGTTGCTATCGAAGAGCGATCTGCGAGGTCTCAGATCCACAACTCTGCTCAAACGAAGCCCCTCCTATCTCTCTACAGCTCCAGCTAAACTAGAAGAGCGTCTCCTGGCAGCAGGTCGAGCCCGTGCTGCCGAACAGGCGCTTCCAGCTCTTGATCGTACGCTTGTTGTCGCGGTCGACGCGCCACTCGATCACGCGCGCGCGGCGAGGGAAGCCCGGGGAGCCGTAGGCGACGCCGAAGCCCGTGCCGCCGCCGTAGCACAGTTGCACGCCCTGGCGCTTGTAGCAGTACTCGTTCACGTGGTCATGGCCCACAAAGACGGCCTTGACCTCATTGCGGTCCACCAGCGCGCTGAACATCTCCGAGTGCACTGCCGAGGACGAGACGGCCTCGTTCTTCTGACCCGTGACGTACTGCGAATCGGAGGCAGCATAGTTGTGCTCCTGGAGCGGGATGTGGAAGAACATGAGCGCTGGCAGCGGCGTGACGCGCTTCTTCTGCGTCGCGATCGACAAGTTGCGGTAGAACTCGACCTGGTTGGGCTTGATCCAGTCGTACGTCGACTTCACGTCCGGGTACTTGGTCAAGTCTGGGTAGCCGCCCGAGTCCAGGAAGTACATGCTGAACACCGAGTCATTCGCGTACCCCCACGAGCCATCCATCGGTGCTTGGACGCTCAGCTGGTAGTTGCCCACGCCGTCGATGTCCGTGGGACCACGCTGGGCGTACGAGTAGGTCTTCTGCATCACCATCTTCATGATGTCTTCACGCGCGAAGCCAGCCTCGTCGTCGTGGTTGCCGAAGATGACCGCGTACGGGATCTTGCGCTGCTCCACTCCTTTCGTGAACGCGTCGACGGCCGCCTGGCG
>JAASFQ010000281.1:0-30707 GCA_023333845.1 Globisporangium polare | reverse complement strand
TGCTGTGAGAGGAAGGATTTGCTGAGCCACCTGACAAACGCGACAGCACAAGCGAGTTCGAAATAGCGTGACGACCGCTGTCAGTTTTCTCACCTGATTCATAAAGTCAAACCCGGCAAAAGACGATCTGGACGAAACAGGAGAGCAGGAGAACAATGAAGACAAAAAGCGCGAACTTCGTCATCGGAGAGCTCAGCTCAAGCGACGCAGCCACATGTTAGTTCGCCGCACAAGCAACCATTTCACTTTCGTCATACCCACCCGCCTTCGGTTGATTTCTCGCAATGATTGGCCACTGAAGTCACGTGAATATTGCCTTCACTTTCTTCATATTGCACAACGACCGCAGTGACAGCACTCATTCGTCTATTGCGAGGCCAGAAAAACGTACACGAACACACTAGTCACTTACCGAGCAATTTCGTCGACTAATCTTCATCCTTGCACCTTTTCCCACGGCTTCGATGGCGCGCTTGGTCGTGCAACGACCTCCTCCTCGTCGGTTGCAGCAGCAACGGTCTTCAGATACGCTTCCGAGTCAACCGAGATCTTCTCCTCGATGTCCTTGATGCCTGGCACCTTCTCACCCTTCTGAAGCATCTCCATCACTTCATTGAACGACTTCGGGTACGCTGGTCCGGCGGACGGGGTTTCTTCAACAGCGGTAGCATCTGCAGGCGCCTTCTCCTCATCTTCGGTCACTGGCGCTGGGAGCTTTTCTTCCTCCTCCAACACCACCTCAGCAGACGCAAGCGTGACCGGCTCGACCTTCTCTGCTGGCTTCTTCGCGAACGAATCGCTGATGCTTGCCTTCTTTTCGAGTCTCGCCATGAAGGAGTCCAAGTCGTTGTTCGTCTTGGTTTCCAGTACTGGTGCAGGAGTAGCTAGCAGTGGCGCTGACGACGGGCTGCTTTCTGAGTCCACAGCTGCACTCGACTTTTGGTCACCGTCCTCACTCACTTTCTTCTTCTTCTGGTGGTACTCTTCCAAGCTCTTGTGGGCGATTTCTTCAAGCGACAGACTGGAGGATGCCGAAGGAGACGTGAGAGACTGAAGAGCCTTCAGAGCGGCTCGCAAAATCGCCAGATTGTCATCGAATTCGCCGCTGGCACGATCGGCGGTGTGCCATTTCCACTCCATGTTTAGTCCATTCGTCTCGAAGCCAATCGACTTCAGCAGATCTTCGTGATGCTGGAATAGAGCAAGTAACAAGTCAGTGCCAAGCTGGCAAGTTGATTATCTCATCCTGCGTCAGCTTACCTTGAGCGGCTCGACTTTCTGCTTGAAGTTCGCATTCCCAGGAGCAATTCGGCGGTAGCGAGGAACGTCTGGGTTCTGTCGCATTGCATAATTGACTTTTACGTCAGTACCCATGGCAGCCAACTTCCGAATCTGCTCAATATCCCACTCGCAATAAATGTACCTCAACCAGGTTCTTGACATACATCGTCAAGATGCCAGCAGCCAGCTTCAACTGCTCCAGCGAGTTCTACAGAATGCACACAAACTCATGTCAGTGACCAGTATAGAACAACATCATTTGAAAAATGACGAAGTACCTGAGTGCGGATCAGCTTGAGAGTGGTCTCCATTTTCTCCGCCTTCGAGATGATAGGTGGCTGTGGCTTTGGTGGGATCGCTGCATCGACTGTCGTCACGGCAGATTGGCTCGCAGACACAGACGCGGTCGTCACAGTTTGAGCGCTCCCCGTGGTCGAAGTCTTCTTCGTCTCGAAGGTTCGGCTCTCGTTCTTGGAGAGCAGCAGCGCCTTCAGCGTGCTGATCTCGGCTTTCAGCTCGGCGATCGCCTGGTTCGTGGACTGTCAGCAACAATGCAAGCGTGAGTCGATGCATGGGAGCTGTGCACATTCGCAAAGTAAGCAAGCAGCAACGCACCTGCTCAGCGAGAGTCGAAGCAATCTGAGTGGAAATCGTGCTCTTAGTCAGCAGCTCTTGCTCTTTCTGGTCCAGGGTGGCGCAGAGTTTTGCCAATTCATGCGTCTGCGCTTGAATAGCAAGCGAGACGTCAGTCAGTCCAGTCATCAGCGCTTCGTCCTTTCGTGCGTTCTCTTCTTCCTCTTCTTTCGCTTTCCCAGCTGTCAGCATCAACGGCGTTCTCTACATAAGCATACACAAACAAATTCGTCATTTAGGTGCACTCACATACAAAACATCCAGGTTGCACAATCGGAGCAGTCACTAACCAGCCAAGGAACGTATCCAGATTGCACGGCGTAGTTCCACATGAATCCCAAGATCGAAGCCGCACCCACGAGCGACGAGATCGTCCACAGGACACGGATGTACGGCGGATAGCGTGACCTGCGGATGAACTGTTGCATCGGCGCCGCCGCTGCCATCGCCATGGGCGCAGTCAGCATCGCACCAGGCTGCTGCTGCTGCTGTTGCATCATCATCTGCTGAGGGTGTTGTTGCGCATACGCTGGCGCGGGGGCCATCGCCGCGGCACTGGAAGACGACCCTGTGTCTCCGTTCTGGTGTCGCTCAATCGCTTCCTGGATCTCCTCCTTCGTCATGCCCTTCTGTTCGAGGAACGACACGCGCTCCGACAGCGGCGTGGTCTACAGAAGTAACCGTAACAGCAATAACACACATGCGCATGTGAGAAATGCATTTGTTTGCGGGTCGGCATCTCACGTTCCACTGATCCGATTGGAACGCGGAAGACACGAGACGCAAGCGCGGCGTCTGAAGGATGCGACGCGCACGCACCTGCACGCTCGGGTGCCGCAGGAACTTGACGCCGTTCTCCACCATCTCCTCCCTCATGGTCGCTTGCTGGAGCTCTGCTGGCGGCTGTTGACTTGGCTCGTTGCAGTTGAGTTGAAATTCGCAAATGTGTTGACTCGATCATCCGCGCGGAAAGCAGGAGGAGAGAGGGAGAGTACTGCGTCTGCACGTGTTATAAGGGCACAAGTACTGCAGCTACAAAGAGTTATACGTCCATCTCCGTTTGCATCAGATATGAGCGGGAAATAGACTGAGTCTGAGACCGACCTTGCCCTCCAGCCATTGCCATCAATCGCCATTTGCTTTGAAACGAAAGAAGAAGAGCTCACTTGCATCGAGTGGCAGAAGACGACAGGCAGCGCTTCAGCGAACGACGCTAGCGAAGCAAAGTACACAGGCGCAATGGCTCCAGGAGGACGAGGCGGTGGACGAGGTGGCGGTCGTGGTGGCGGCGGCGGTCGTGGTGGCGGTCGTGGTGGCGGTGCTGGTCGCGGTGCTGGTCGCGGTGGAGGTGGTCGAGGCGGCGCCAGAAAGGCGAACGATGAGGGCGACGCTGCGGCCACGGACGTCGCGCCTGTGCGCAACAACCCGTCGCACATCCGCAACAAGGTCAAGCGTGCGCAGGTGATGCAGCGCTTCCGCAAGGAGAAGAAGGACCAGAAGAAGGCGACACAGGCCAAGCGCAAGCGCGAGGCGGAAGAGCTCGGTGAAAACGCGCCCGCGAAGCTCGAACCGCGCACGATCGATAACACGCGTGAGCCGGAAATCACGATGGTGTCGAACGATGGTGACGACGAGATCGCTGCCGACGAGCGTGATGACGAGTTCGCGCAGATCTTCGCGAACGTCGAGACGCCGAAGCTCATGATCACGACGCGTCCGTTCCCGTCGGGCGAGCTCTACCACTTCATCCGCGATTTGATTTCGCTCATCCCGAACGCGTTCTACTACAAGCGCGGGACGTTCGACATTAAGGAGATCGTGCAGTTCGCGACCAACAAGGAGTTCACGCATCTGATCGTGCTCTCGGAGAAGAGCAAGGTCTGCAATGGGTACGTGCGCGTGCATTCCTGTATTAGCCGTGTGTGAGAGTTTGGATTACTGACCTTGCTCGCTCTCTTTCTTGCATACAGCATGCTTGTGAGCCGCCTGCCTGAGGGCCCAACCGCGTTCTTCAAGGTCACGAACGTGAAGCTGAACGAGGACATCAAGGACCACGGCAAGCGCACGGACCACCAGCCGGAGCTGATCCTGAACAACTTTTCGACGCGCCTGGGCCACCGCGTGGGCCGCTTCCTGGGCTCGCTCTTCCGCCACGAGCCCGAGTTCCAAGGTCGCCAGGTCGTGACGTTCCACAACCAGCGAGACTTCATCTTCGTGCGCCACCACCGCTACGTGTTCGAGAACGAGAAGAAGGCGCGGCTGCAGGAGATCGGCCCGCGCTTCACGCTCAAGCTGCGGTGGTTGCAGCAGGGCACGTTCGACACCAAGTACGGCGAGTACGAGTGGATCCACAAGCAGCACCAGCTCGACACGTCGCGACGAAAATTCCACCTGTAGGCATTCTTGTCAATGGACCACCAAAGACATTGAGCCAGCAGCCAGCCAACCTCGATTTAATAGTAGAAACATTTTGCACATGTCGAGCGTGCCCCACCCTGTCCGTTTCTTCGGCGGACGCCTTCCGTCCTTGAATAACATGCCAAGAAGATTGGCGATAAGACAGTAACGCAACGTGAGGCACACGCGATAGAACCACCGCCAGTCTGGCTCCCCAGCGCAGTCACTCAACAAGAGCCTGTTAATAAATCTCAGACCAGCACCAGAGCTAGAGCCGAGTTTTATTTGCGCTCTGGAGCTGCCCAAGAGCACAACACTTGCTTGCTGTGCGAGTCCAGAGCTAACCAATACGAGCAGCTACAGTACTCCAAAGCAACGATAGAGGACGCCATGGCCACCGACGTGCAGCCAGCACCTCCGGCTGAGGAGTACGGCCTCCAGGTTTCGCCGCGCTGCTATGTGAGCGTCTGGTACTTCACGCTCGTGATGCGGGTCCTCTGCTGCGCGTTCCTCTCGTTCACGACGTTCATCTACTTCTTCCTGGCGCAGCCCGAGATGTCGTACTACGCGGCGATGCTCGGACCTTCGGCCGCGAGCGGACTCAAGCCCGTCGGGTACGTGTTCGCGTTCCTCGTGGCCGACCACATCTACGACCTGGTGTCCATGGTCTGGTACTCACTACAGTACGACCGCCTGGTGTACAAGCGCGACGTGAACGACAAGCACGACCAAACGGGGCTCTTCCGGTGGCTCCTCTCGGGCTGTCAAGGTAGCCGCAGACGAGTAAGGCAGGACAGCTCGCACGGCTCGTCGCACAACAGACAGTCGTCTATTCACGACACGGAGTCTTTAGAGATCGACGAAGAAGACTCGTACCTGGTGCGCGCGTCCAAGATTGTCCAGCGGTTCTACCTGAAGCTCTACGGCCGTCGGGGCATCTTCGACGTCGAGAGCAAGTACTTTGAGCTCAACTTTGCGTTCCGCGAGACGATGGAGATCGCGTCGCAGACCTTCCAGGCGTATTCGTCGAGTCTGCTGATCGCGAGTCCGGCGATCAACACGCTCTACGTCCTGACGATCATCTTCAACTGCTGGTCGGGTCGCATTGTCCGCTACTTCTGCCGGAAAGTCGATGCGAAGGCACGGCGATCGCGACGTGTACATGCGATCACAAGGCGGCTGAGCAGTCAGACTGGGATCGCAGAGATCTACCTCGAGTCCAAGGCCATGGCTCTGGAGCGCGTGCGCTGCCTCGTTACAGAGCTGGTACTAGATGCTGGTGCTGCGATGCTCGTCCCGGGGATCATCTTCCTCCCGTACTCGCGCGTCTTCGATATGCAGAAGAGCGCGTTTCCCATCGAGCTAACGGAGTTCCCGGTCGCACTCACTCGCCTCCAAGTCAAAGACCTGTCGCTATATGGGAATCGCTTGACCTCCATGCACTCGGTCAGGTTTGGCGACGATTTCGACAAACTCTCGACTCTTGTGCTCTCGGGGATGCCGCTAAGAGAACTGCCGACCTCGATGCCGACGAACATCCGGAAGCACGGGAGGTTCCCGCTTGAGATTGTGACGCAAATGCGGGTGCCCCGAGCGTACCAGTGGACGAGCTCAGGCTCACCGTCTGGCGTGTTTGGGTCTTCAGGACCGGGCCGAGGGGGTTGCAGCAGCAGCGTAGTACACCGACTTCCTGGGTACACACCTGATTCCCAGCTCTACGCTTGTGTGTCTCGATCCTGCGCTTCCGTAAAACCCTCGGCGATCAACATCTGCAAGCGCACAATCGTCGGAGCAAGGGAGTAAACGCGTCATCAATACCAGAGCGCACAAACACATGCAGCACCTGGATGCATCCGCCGGAAACACACAGCACGAGGTGCCTCGCTCCAGGAATTCTCCAAGGAGTGATTTCCGAGCGACATTGAGATCACGAAATTCCTACGCACGTCGCGTCGCCGATATGCACGCTGGAGGTGGCGCCTGCAAGGACGCTCAAGCCTGGACCTGCACAGCCGACGACAACACCACAACTGTCTACCATACCCGAATGAATGCAGCGTGAGCGCGTCCACCACGCTCGCTCTGCGATGCGCTAACGCACGTACTAGGTGGCGGGGACACTATGGCACGATGCGCGTGACCACCTGCAGCCCCGTAAGCAGCCGATAGGAGCATTCGTAGCCGCGCTTCGGGCTTCCGCCGCTCCAATGTGCAGTATGCAGATGGATTCATAGAGACAGACAGCTGTTGTTGTTGTCCCGCAAGTGCGCATGTTGGTTGTGCGTGACGAAAGTTTGCTCCAACTTCGCTTCCTGCATACAAACCTCAGCACGACTTTCTACATCGCAAATCGGACTTTATCGAAGACCGACTGACTTTTTTTCCCTTTCTCCTCGCACTTGGAAACTGCTGCTGTTGGCCTCACTCGGTCAGTCACCCAAGGGGGGGCGATCGCTGTTGTGCGCGCATACGACGAAGCCAAGATCTGTCCACGCGCGGCATATTCACATCGCGATCGTAATCACAGGCCGCGTACGCGATTACACCTGCTCCAGTGCTGCTCTCTCCCTTGAGGACGCCGCCCGTCGCCTGTAATCGCCATCTCACTCGCGTATCTGCTGCCTGCAACAGACAGAACAGAGAGACGGATGGAGCCACCGCCGCAGCTCACGTGCGTCAAGGTGGAGGCCGCCATTGCGCAGCAGCAGCGTTTCAGCAATGGCAATGGAGGCGGCTACCAGGACTTCGTGGACCTGTTCATGGTCATCACCGTGGGCATCGCGACCTTCGTCGTGCTCTTCCGCGTCGCGTTCACGATCTTCCCCGTGGCGGCCAGGGCACCAGCGACGGCAGCAGCGGGGAATGACAGCGCGTCGTCGTCGCCGTCGACGCCTGGCGCTGCGAATGGTGCGGCACGCAACAGCCGCGCGCGCACGTCTGCGATGTTGAACCCGGCGTTGACAGGGCAGGCTGTTCGCGGCGCCGCGGCGCCAAATGGCAACGGGCTCAAGCGCCACTTCAGCGTGAAGGAGCGCCTCGAGTCCGAGATCCGATCCATTCTGCCGCGCCGGTCGACGTACTACACGATGCCGTTCTTCTCTGATTCGGTCGTGAACAAGCAGGAGTTCATCGAGAGTTTGATCGAGCTGGGCGACGACTTGCTCGACGGCTGGCTGCTCGTGAAGAAGGGCGTGCAGCGCGGCAAGAACTGGAAGAAGCGCTACGTTGTGCTCGACGGCAACGGCCGCATCAAGTACTACCCGAACGCCGACGCTGCGCGACGCAACATCAACATCAAGGGCTCGCTCGCTGTGCATGCCGTGAAACCTGCTGACCCGCTCGAATTCGGCGCCAACACGCTAGAGATCCGCGGCACACTCGGCGGCACGTACTTCTTCCGTGCGGAGGACGACCTCGCAGCGCGCAAGTGGCTCTGCGTGATGACGAAGCGTGCGATCCAGGGGCGCGTCCCAGGCCGCATCGACTCGTATCTGAGCTCGGCCGTGCTCTCGAATGGCTCTGGCGCTTCACCGGCGCTTGCGAATGGCAGTGCGGCGAATGGGAAAGACGGCGTGTCTGCTGATGCAGCTGAGAGCGCACTGACCGCGAGCGACTCGAACTCTGGTGAATCCGTATCGAACCTCAAGTCGCACGGTCTCGAAGTGTTCGTCGAGGAGATGTCGTACACGAAAGAAGGTTCGCTGCGCCAGTTCTACATCGTCGTCAAGTACAAGTCGGAGCTGCACGACCACTCGCACGTGCCCGTGGGTCAGTCGGTGCCCAAACCCTGCGAGAAAGGCGTGGTGACGTGGCAGGAACAGCTCTCGTGGCACTTCCAGGACCACGCGTGTGGCGAATGCGACGAGTGTCGCGCAATCGGCTCGACTAGCGGTAGTTTCTGTGGTCTTCCCGACATTATGGTGCTGCACGTGTACGAGATCCACCTGCGGTACCTGACGACGAAAGTGGGCGAGACGGCGATCTCGCTGCGCGAGATGCTCGGCTTTACGGGCATGAAGGAGGCGCAAGTGAGCTGCTCGTGGCCCGTGACGTCGCCCTCTGACTCGATCCTCGGACAGCTCTCGCTCAAGTTGCAGTACTCTGTGAACAGCGCTCCGGGCGCGTCAGTGACGCCGTTCCTGGTCTCGTCGCAGCAGGAACGTGAGTTCCTGGGCGAGTACGACATCCACCCGTCGGTGAAGAGCCCGGTTGAGTTCTTTGAGCTCTTCTTCGCGAACGGTAAGATCGACAAGTGGCAGGAGTACTACAAGGCGCGTGGGGACTCGGAGATAGAGATCGGCGAGTGGGCGCAGTCGAAGGAATACGGCGGACAGGTGCGCGTGCTGAGCTGCCGCTCGCTCACGAACGCGAGCATTGGGCCGTCGTCGACGATGAACACGACGACGCAGCACATTTTCTTTGCCGACGTGGCAAGTGCGGACCCGGACAAGTTTGTGCTCGAGGCGAAGTCGTTCCTGCATGACATCCCGTACGGCGACTCTTTCCACGTCGAGCAGGTGAGCGTCGTGGAGAAAGGACCGAATGGCAACCTGGTGGTGAAAGTGTACCTGGGCATCCCGTTCTCGAAAGGATGCATGTTCAAGTCCAAGATCATCTCAGCTACGAGGGAAGGTGTGGGCTCATCCACGAAGCTCTGCTATGAAATGCTCAATCGGACGATCGACAATCCTTCCACTGGCGGCAGCAGCAGTGCCAGTGCGCTAATGTCACCGTTCCTCGTGAGTAAAGAAGAAGAGCGATCGGTGCTTGGCGAGTACGAGCTGCACCCGTCGGTGAAGGACGGAATGCACTTTTTCGACTTGTACTATGCCAACAACACTCATAAGCGATGGGAGGGTTACTACAAGGCAGGAGGGGACTCGGAGCACGAGTACAGCGAGTGGACGGACTCCCCAGAGTTTGGTGGTCAAGTGCGCACGATCAAGTACCGCGCGCAGTCGAACTCGAGTCTCGGGCCACCGTCGACCACAGCCACGCAGTCGCAGCACGTGTACTTCAACAACAAGAGGGAGAACGCCGACCCGGACCATTTCGTGCTCGAGACCAAGATGGCGCTGCACGATGTGCCCTACGGCGACAGCTTCACGATCGAGACGGTCTTCGAAGTGACACGCGAGGGAGACGGGAAGCTCATGGTGCGCGCGTACATTGGCATTCCGTTCTCCAAGAGCACGATGTTCAAGGGCAAGATCGCGTCTGCGACGAAAGAAGGCATGGTCAAGTCCACGACGCTGCTCTTCCAGGAGCTCAAGAAGGCGTTGGACAAGGATGCTTCCGGTGGCGGTGGTAGCGGCGCTGGTGCAGGAGAAGCTCCGAGCAATGGCGCCGTTGCACGGAATAGTGAACCTGCAGTAGCTCCGGTTGTCGACGCTGTCGTGACTCGGAACTCGGATGTCGGAGCGAACCGACCGTCCGGTGGTGCGCCGCGACGTGCTGTGCTTGCACGCTACAACAGCAACCTCGACGGCAGCGTCGCGCTTGAAGAGATCTTTGAGAATCAGCGCGTGAGCATCTTTGGCAAGTGGGGGCCAAACCACTTGCTGCCGACGGATCGCGAGCGGTTCACGAACCGCAGCGGCGACGTCGAGCTGAGCTTCGAGCAGATCACGTTGCCGCCGCACTGGATCTGGACGTCGCCGTGGAAGATCGACAAGAACTACACCGAGTGCGACGACGAGGGCTGGAGCTACGCGACCGACTTCCCGCGCTTCAAGCTGCACCTCGCGCGCGGCAAGTCGAGCATGAAACGCCTGGGTGCGTCCGTGCGCCGCCGCCGCTGGATCCGCATGATGTGCTACGTGCCGCCGGAGAACGGCAGCAGCGAGTGATACGATCAGATCAGGAGGATCATCGCATGTGCGTGCCGTTGGAGGAAGTTGAAGGAAGAGCGTCCGTCCGTCGTCGCGTGCAGCTATATATTTACTGGTCTCTATTTTCAGACAGCCCAGGAGGGTATCCGAGAGCTAAAAATAGACGAGAAGCATTTTGAAACTCATGGCTCCGGTCAACCACCATGGAGCTCTTCATGAGAGCGTTTGATGAGCTCGCCTGGCTGATGGGCGTGCTCAGCTCCACTCACTCCGCCTCTTGCCTCCACGAGCTCAAGTCCACCACCACCGCCTTCCAAGCCCCTCAAGCCACCAAGCCTTTCAAGATGAACACCCTCACGCGCTTCGTGCTCGTCGCCCTCGTCTTCGCTGCGTCGCTCCAGGACGTCACGGCCGCGCAGCCGCGCTCGATCGCGGAACGCCGCCTGGAGATGCGCCAACGCATCCAGCAGGCGCAGTCGGCCAAGCTCGCGGCCTTCGAGCAGCGCGAGCGCGATTTCTTCAGTGGCAAGCGCCGCAAGTAAAGAAGCATCGGCAGCTGGAAGCTAAAGCGACGCCTCAAGCGCATTGCTTTCTATATATTCTGACCACCAGAGGGCTAAATCAATTATTGGATCAATCCATCCGCTCTTTGCCAGCAGCATCCACCCGCATGTCCGATTCACTCATTTATCCATGCAGCTGTTGCCATCATGTGCGCAGCAGTAGAAGTGGTGGTCGCATGGATACACTGCATCATCCGCTCAGCGGCGGAATGCCAGCATGAAAGCCGTTTCGCGAGTTGGAGCTTTTCTGCTCCTCCTCGTCTCATATACTCAGCACACTCTCGAAGTCGATTCAACTATCGATCCCTTGGGCTTCGATGTAGGTAAGAAGATATCGGTTTGACTTTACTCAATCGAAGCTTGATGTGCTAGATAGTTCTTTTGGGCAGATTGATCTTTTGGGTAGAGGCGAGCACCATACAAAAACCAAGTCTACCACCGTTGAGTATCCCATCGCCTTTGGAGCTGTGACGGAAACAAAAGGAAAAGAGAACGACCATTTCCCGAAAGAACGCCGCCCAAAGAGCTCAACTCCAGAAGACTCACGACGGGCGATCATGCGGCGCGAAGTCCCCACGGAGCGCGTGTTCTTCGCCGTGGTGCTCGGCGTCTCGCTGCTGCTGCTCTCGTTCGCGATGCTGCGTAGCGACATTGGTGCGCGGCACGCTCTCTCTATTAGTCTACACAGCCAGCGCTTGCCGTTCACGTGACTGACTGGTGGATTTGTCTTGTCTTGCTCTGTATCTGTATGAGCTACAGCCTCTCCCGCTCACTCTACGCGCACGTTCCGCGACGGCTTCATCGTCGCCGACCGCGTGACGCGCCGCACAGAGACCGCTTCGCCCATGGACGCTGTTCTGGTGGAGGCTGTCAGCAAGAATGGTGCGTCTACAACGCAGCGAAAGAGCGCGGATGGCGAGAAAGCGGGAGGAGCGCCAGTGCCAGTGCCAGCGGCCGCGGCGGCGATCCACGTGAGCGGCGACGATGCCCATACGACCACCATCAAGATGGAAGATGGGGACGAGATCACGATCAAGCGCGCGGGCACGTCGAAGAACAAGATCACGACCATCTCGACGCACGAGGACGGCAAGATCACGATCGAGAACCGAGACAAGACCAAGGATTCTGCGGCGGCTGCGACTGCTGATGATGGCGAGACGGCAACAGCCAAACACAAGGGAGCGAGCGAGAGTGACACCGCCGTGGCGGCTACGAGCATCAAGAAAGACCAGCCAGCCGCTGTCCAAGATTCAGACAACACGGCCGCGAAAACCAGAGCGGTGGACTTTGTCGGAGCGTACGAAGAGAAGGACGGAGATGCTGATTTTGCAGACGCGGGCGCCGATGAAGACGCAGTCGCTTTAGCAACAGCAGCAGCAGTAGCAGATGATGATGAAGAAGAAGAGTTGGCGGAGAAAGCGGGCGACAACACGCACGAGATCGTCATGGGGAAGAAGAAGGTGACCGTCGTCAACGTCGGCCGCTCGCAGACGAAAGTGAGTCTCTCGAACGTCGATGACGAAGACGACAATGCAGATGAGCAGGTCCAGAGGCGGACGAGTGGGCGGTAGTAAGGTAGTAAGGTAGTAAGGTAGTAAGGTTGTAAGTACCAGGGATCTCCACGCGTACGTGCAGTGAAGTGAGTTGAGTAGAGTTCGATTAGGCGACTTGTACCATATTTATACAGACACACAAGAACCATTCGTCCGACGAAGAAGGACCCTGAGCATTCGGCAAAAACATTTCGTCTGTTGAGTTTTGATCACCTGGAGCGTCGTTAATTCCAGCTCTCCCTCCCTCTCTCATTCAAGCTCAAGCTGTCTTGTTGATCGGATCACATGGCTTGACGCCAGGCTGACTGGAGGTAACTGTCACCACTTGGCCAGCACCAACACATTCGCCACGACGAAAACGCAGCTTGCGCGCTAGTGGTGCGGCGCCTCCTTTAAGCAGCTCCAGAAGCGCTTCACGACCGTCTCCGGCTTCTTCTTCTGCAGCTCAATGTCCGTGCGCATCTCCAGCACCTTGAGCAGCTCCGACTGGTCCAGCGTGCCGTTGTCTGCACACGAACATAACAATTCACATTGGTGAGTACAGCTTCAATCTCAAAAAGCGAGAGCAACAAGTAGCAGTAGCATGACGCCTGCCCACCGTTGCTGTCGAAGATGCGGAACGCGAGCTGCACGACCGGGAACGAGAGCTCCACGCCGCTCACGACGTGTGTCGCTCGGATAAAGTCCGCTGTTGGGCATTCACAACACAACGCAATCATTGGTATCAGGAATACATACGAAAGGCTTCATGGACTTTAAACGAAGCCACAAACGAACCTTCGGTGATCTCGGCGGCGCCCGTGAGCTCGAAGGCGAGCTTGATGTCGTCCAAGTTGTTCTGCACGTTGAAGTGGAAGTTGTAAAAGTCCTCCCACGTCACGAGCTCCTCGCTCACGTTCAGCAGGTGCACGCGGTCCAGGTACGGCGCGAGGCGCTCCGGGTCGAAGCACGAGATGAGCGTAATGGCGAAGTCGTGCACGGAGATGACCTCCTGCTTCTTGGCGCTCGGGGGCGACTTGGCGTACAGGTCGAACTCGGCCTTGAGGATCTGCTTGCGCAGCAGGTTGAGCGCGGTCTCGAGCTCCTGCGCCGTGATGCGCTTCTTCCCGTAGTACCCAAAGAGGTACTTGGTCAGGCGCGGCAGCGTGGTCTCCGCCGAGATGTCCATGGGACCCCCCGGTTCGTTCGTCGTGATCGAGCGCAGCAAATTCTCGATCACGTGGCAGAACTCGGCCTTGTCGACCGTGCCGTCGCCGTCCAGGTCGAACATCGCGAACGCCACGTCAAAGTGCTCCTTTGGGACTGCAGGAAGAATAACACAATGGTGCATAAGGGGGGTTGTTAGAACAAGTAAAGCTGGTGTATGGGGACACCTTGTTTAACAAGCGGACGTACTCTGCAGCAGATGGATGAGCAGGTAGCACTCCTCGTACGTGATGAGGCTGTTGGCGTCGCCCACAAAGTCGCACGTGTACTCGACGTCCAGGCGCTTCACACAAACACAATCAAGCGCTCTATCAGTACCAACACATCACAATCAAGCAGCCCATTGAGGCAAGAGGAGAGTGATGGATGGTTTGCTCTTACCGGCGACTGCAGGTGGAAGCGCGGCAGGATGAGCGAGTGCAGGAAGTTGGTGAACGTCATCGCTCTGGCTTCCTTCTCACCCGAGCCGACGGTCTTGGTCGCGTACGCCTCGAAGCGTGCGCGCAGCGAGTCGATCTCCTTGTAGTTCTTGCGGTACTCGTCCAGGTGGATCTTCATCAGGTCCACTTCTTCGAGCTTGGCGGTGTGCTTGGTGCGCTTCTTGAGCAGACTGCGGCGCCCCCCGCGCGCCTTGGGTTCGGCCGCTTCCTCCGCGTCCGTCTTCTCGGCGTCCACCACGGCGGTGATGAACGTCGTCTTGGCTTCGCACTGGGCGTCGAGGGAACTGTTGTTCAGGGGCCCGATGGCCGCCACCGCTCCGCCCGCGATCGCCATGCCAGCGAGCTTCAACCAGGAGGAAGAGCTCTCTTCGCTCTGCGCCGCCTGAGCCCCTCCGACTGAAAGAGCATGGGCGTGGAGAGCGCTTGTAGCTGCTGCAGCTGACGAGGATGTCGTGCTGCGTCGGAGGGCCGACGCGGACGCGGCTCGGACGCCACGGAGCACCGCACGCGTAGACACCATCTTGGCCGCCTCTCGTCCGTCTCTGGCTTGCTTCGGATTGAGCTCAAGGCGACAACCTGACTTTCTCGAGCCAAAACAAACCGGTTTACCGGCATTCTTTTACAATCCTTTTTGCTTTATCCAAACCATTTTTAGAATGAGGGCCAAAAGCCTCGAATATATGGATCTTTTAAACGACTTCGACTATGCTGCTCGTCTAAAAGACGACCTGAAAAACTCGTGTTTTTCTGTCGGTTTCACTCTACCTGTCAATATGCGTACTCCCAACAACACAAGCTTTCTAATATTAAGTTCAGCTTGCTGTTGCATACGAGAAACACAATAGGAGGGCTTCGCATACTAAAAAGACTGTCAACGAGACCCTTCCACATCCTTTGTCGCGTTCGAATTCGATGCCATGAACACGCTCACGTCGCCGCTTGTTGGAAGCGCCAAGCCACGAGCGCCGCCCTCCTCCATCTGTGCGCGGTTGATGGACGCGCGCCGCTCTCCCCCGTCGTGGCGATCCCCAGCAGCGCCGCCGCCACCCACGTCCTCCAGTGAGAGAGCGTCGTCGTCTTCGAGAGAGCAGAGCGCGCGGCGCTTCTCGTCCCACGAGCACGCAGCCGCGCGAACCAGCGCCGAGACGGACAAACGACAGCAGCGCCGGAGCATCAGCGGCCACAGCAACAGCAACTGCAGAACGATAGACGGAGAGCGCGATGAGTCCTCGCGAGCGAGACGCGAGTCGTTCCACAACGCGGTGGCTGCGACGAGCGACAGCGCGGACCTCACGGCGTACTACGCGTTCTCGCGGCGGCGGGCCAGCAGCGTGAGCGTCATTTGCGACGAAGGAGGTCGGTCCGCCAGTCCGTCGCTGAGCCACTTGGATGTGCGTGTCTCTATGTGCTACTACTGAGTCTGACTGTGTGCTGTGTATTGATTGTCTGTGCAGGAGGGCTCTCGGGCTTCCTCGAGTACAAGAAGCTCGACGGCTCCTGGCGGCCGTTCCTCTTCCAGACCGTGGACTACCAGCTCATGGTCTACCGCGTGCACGTGAGTGATTTCGGATCTGTTGAGCTTATAGAATCATTGCTGGGCATTTATTAACACTAGTGCTACTGCATTCCTGTCTCTCGTCTCTCTCAGTCCACGCACCAGGTGACCGTCATGACGACCGACATGCGGAAGGCGTCCGAGATCGCTCTCATGCAAGACAGCGGCATTTGTGAGTCCATCCATCACAGGGCGCCGAGCGTACAATGGTATTCTAACAGCTTATTTGTATTGTTCTTTCTCTTGTGTATGCAGCGCCG
Organism: Globisporangium polare; assembly: GCA_023333845.1. NCBI lineage: Eukaryota > Oomycota > Peronosporomycetes > Pythiales > Pythiaceae > Globisporangium > Globisporangium polare. The sequence goes on along the minus strand of JAASFQ010000281.1, from coordinate 14,985 downwards.
AATGACGCGCGCGTGTTCCGCCTCGGCATCAACGGCACGGTCATCACGCTGCGCGCCGTCTCGCACCACGCGGCCATGTACTGGATAGAGGTGCGTTGGTTCTCCATCTAAACGCCTTGTCCTGTTGCGAATACAGTGTGAGCTAATGACGTGCGTGTTTGCCTTTTTTTCGTAGGGTCTTCGCCAGCTCAAGGCCGGCAAGTCGCTCGAAATTGTCGGAGACCGCCCGACGTTAGGTGCGTATCTACGAACCGTTTTCAGGAGCTCATCATTACGTTGTCAGGAAACAAACCTCAATGACGCTGTTATGCGTTTCCCCCCTCTCTCGGTGCGTCGTAGAATCCGAGGACGACATCTTCCGGCAGATCGACCAGCTCACGTACCTGCGCGAGTGGGCGCCGCCGCCGCCGAACGCGCCGCCCTGCTGCTTCTGGTGCTGGTGGGAGCCGGCGAGCCAATCGGACCCGACCTGCCAATGAGGAGCAGGCTGATCAGACTCTTGGGCTTCTGCAAGAGACAGCGAGCGCCATGAGCGTCGAAGAAGAAATGGGGGAAGCCTGTGTTATGCCACGCTAAAAAACGTGTGACTTTTACTATCGGGTTTCCAACTTTTTTCCAAGAGGCAACTCCGTAAAAATTGGCGGGAAAAAAGAGCTTGATTCTCTCGTTTTGTTTATGGTACGTTGTCAAATGTTGTGCTGGCTTTTTCAAATGGCGATCATGCTGATGGACATCAAACTTGAAAAAAAGAGCATTTATGAACATTTTACATCTTTTCAATACGATGATCATGCGAAACGCTCTCGTGGTCGCTGAAAAGGACACGGCGATTTTATCGGTCCGTTATTCTCAAAAGCAGTGCAGCTCCTCTGTTTTATTCGACAAGGAGCAAAAAGGGGAATATCGTTTATGAGATTGTGGCTGAATAGCATGAGTTTGGTGCTCTAATGAATTATTGATAGACATGTTATCATCGTTCACCGCGGACTCCTATGCTGTCCCTTTTTGAAACGTGGATCACATTTTGCATAAACAGACCGTTCATCTTCTTAACGCTTGCCATTCACTTCCCAAGTCCAGGTCGTTGGGCTTGAAGATGAATAAAGCAGGCTCTTGCATATTCATCTGGAAACCCCAACGCCCTGCATGCAATAGGCAAGTCATCGCCGTTGGGACCAACACAGTCGCGGCGTTGCACCATCGTTCGGGATCTCTCTGAAACAGCGCTGTTGCGCCAAGTCGGGTGCTGGCCGGATAGTCGAATTCCTTGATGTAACACAAATGGACCCACTTGGCAGCCAGCAACTGCACACTCGCACACTCGTCGCTCATCAGCGACAGACTGGTCGCCTCGAATTAAACTGTTGCACTGCGTGGCCTTCCTCCGAGTGGCGCCAGCGAGTTGCTCGAAGGCAAATGAAGCAGGTGGTTTGGTGCTGATGTCGGTGGACGCTGATTCAAGCAAGGGCCTTGCAAATCGTTCGAGCGCGTGTGAACGGTATCGTCACTGCCAAACATGGAAGCTTTTTAACATCGCTGCGAAGGCGACAACGATTAACTGAGAAATGCTCCAACACTTGACACTTTTGTTAGATGCATTATTTTGAGCCTTGCGGATTCCTTCCGTGGTCGAAATAAATAGCCTGAGCATCCAAACTATAAAACCTGCAACAAAAACACAAGTCAGTGCGCTATCGATACTTTGCAGCATTGTGTTTGCGAATGAAGCACGGTCGGCATGATTACGCCATTGAATGAACTTGGATCTTTTGTGGTTTCAAAATCGAGAACGACGGTAACGAAACTCGTGGCGTTCGTTGGCCTTTGACCCTGCCGCAGGAACAGATAGCGACGACATGCTGCGTGGAATACTGCGCGTCACTCGACGCTGCGGAGGAGATGGAGCTATATTTAACTGCTAGTTCCATTCACGAAATACATCTCTCCAATTTGCACAACCGCCTCCTCAAGTCGACGAGCGAAACATAGCACGAAGCAACGATGGGTGGAGGTATGTTTCGCTCCATGAGATAAACGCCGTGTGCAGGGCTTGAGAAACAATGTTGGTCCACTTGTGTGTGTGTGTGTGTCTATGGGAGCGATTGTCCACTGTGACCACCACGAAAAGGGGTCTTCTCGCGAGTCCCAGCTTGTCTCCCATTCGAGCTCGTCGCGCCTAATAGGGGGGACGAATCGCCCAGCTGGCGCTGCCCAGCTGCAACACTTTCTCAAGTCAGCGCACTTTTCAGCTTGGCAACCGGCCTTTCTAAACAGGCAAAGCGCGAGCAATCCGTCCAGAGGCACTTGCCACTCGATGGAGCGTAGCGCTTTAGTAGCACAACTGGACGCATGTGGAGCCCAGCTGCTAGTGGCTTCTCTTTGGTGAAAAGCGAGGCGTTGATTCATTCGCATGGACCTGTGAAGGAAATCGTCATATTCCCCCCACTTGCAATGGACATCTGCGATACGAGTTGATACATGACCGCTTCTCCAAACAATTTCTCGAAAAAGAGAGCAAAAAGAGAGAGAGCAGCCGTCGACTTAGCACATTTAATGATATCCCTGACACAGCTATTTGACACAAGCGTAATCTTTCGCCAGTTCCCGGCTCGTTGATTACTTGGATTCTGCATGATGCCATTTCTAATTTTCACGTAAGATTTACATAAAAGTGGGGAACTTTGTGAAGAGCTCCACAATCACACACAACAACAAAGACGCCTTTGCAGGTCGGGCGGACGGACCCGCCGCTCAACTCATTCGTGCTCCTCTCCGCTCCGCGTGCATGCGCCGAGCCACTCTACGCGCTCAGTCACACGCAGCACCCAGGCGCTAGGTCATACGCGCGCTCTTCTTCGTCTTCTTACGACGCACAAAGAGACAGCTCAGCACAGGCAGAGGGCGTTCGTTTCGTTTATTAGCACTCAACGCCCCAGCCGAAGAGCAGAAGATGCTCTCGATCCCGCACATCTCGCGCAACAACCGGCGACGTCGGCGGCGCAACGCTGCCGCTAATGCGAATCTGCCGCCGTCCATCGCGCTCGCGCTGCTGCCCGACTCGTCGCAGCTCGCCGTGATCGAGACCCCGCTGCCGCTGCCGCTGCCGCCACCGCCGCCACCAGTCGACTCGGGTTTGGCTCTGTATCCGCAGCCGCTACGAGCATTACGCACCAGCTGCAACGACAGCAGCAGCACGCGTGTGCGCCGCGCACGACGCAAGTCCAAGAACTGCCGCAACCTGAGCCGCTTCGGGTACGACTACGTGGGCTTCCGGCGCGTCACGACGCGCGAGGTGTTCCTGCAGGGTGATCTGGCGAAGATGCAGCGGCAGATCTTCGAGCTCGAGCAGACGCGCATCCTGATGCAGTCGATCCAGCTTGTGCGGCACGCAAACGCGGCGGGCCTCGTGGCGGACAAGGTGCACGAGTACTACCGGCACTTTGCGCGCGGGTACAACCCGTCGAAGAGCTCGGACCGCGGCCAGCTGCTCGAGTCGCTGCTGCGCTCGATCATGCTCGACGACGTGCAGTCGCCGGCGTTCCACGACCTCGACACGTTCCTGCTGCAGTGGGAGAACTACTCGCGCTACCACGCAAGCATGATGCTCCAGGTCGACTCGATCCAGCCGCTCGAGAGCGAGGACCCGACCGTGTACCTGATCAAAGTGCAGGGCGTCACGGCGCTGCGCATCTCGCGCGACACGATCAAGCACTTCTTCAAGCCGCTCCTAGAGGACGAGGCCATGGTGCAGCGGCTCATCGGGCAGGAGTACGTCTTCCCGTTCGTCACGCTCTTCTATTTCAACCTGGACGGCCGCATCTTCAAGCTCGAGCCGCGCGCCGACCTCGCCACGGGGCTCTTTAACCTCGTGAGCGACCCGTTCTCGACCGTGAAGCTGCTGGGGGCCTCGCAGCTCACGGACGACGGCTGTCTGCACGCGTACACCGAAGCGGACGTCGAGGTGCTCAACTGATGAGTGAAGCGGGCAGACAGCTGATGTGTGCGCGTGCGACAAGAAGACGTCGTCACGACGCCAAGGGGATCAATGAGTGGTAATAAGAGTGGAATTTGTGAGAATATGAACAGCATGAGCTACGAACATTTATAATATAGGCGGGAAATACGCAGATGATTGACTGGTATTCCCTGTGTTAGGAGGAGCCTGCTGTACTATGGTACAATTGGCTCAGCTCAGTCTATCCGGGCGTACATGGTGAGGATGAGGATGCGGCAGACGCTCAGGAAGCGCTCCCAACTCACGAGCAGCGACGCGCGCGTCTCTGAAGCGTGCAGGTACCAGGCGTCGAGCTCCGCGAGTGAGCTGCTCATCATTATTCACAGACAAATAACAAGGTTAGCAAGTTAGAAATCGGTTGACTCAATACAGCAGCACCCTAAAAAATAACATATAACGGCAACGGACTCAATGAGGGTGCTGAAGAGGTCGTTGAGCTGATTCAGTTGCACGCCGCAGTCCTTCAGCACGCGCACGACCATCGTGATGAGGCTCTCCAGGAGGTCTTTGAGTTCCTTTGGCTGCGAGAGCCCCGCGCCAATCGTCAGGAGCTGAGCAGTTTGTTTCCAACGAACGCACACAAAGATCGAGTTAGTTTGTGGACACCCGGTCACCACCACCGATTCCAATCATTTACGTACCCCGTGGACGATCAGATAGAGCTTGACGGACAAGTCGTGCAGGTCATCGGGTTGGTAGATGGAGCCCATGTGCGCCATTACCTTCCTGCGGAACGCGGCCAGCGTCTCTGCGTCGTTAATGAGATGCGCCTTGAGGTCGCGCAGGTGGTTCGTCAGCCGCGCGCCTAGGTCCAGTCCACTCGTGGCGCGTACGCACAGCGGGTGCAGTCGTTCCTGCAAGAACGCGATCGAGGGCCAGTCGTCGCCCACTCGCAGTCCAATCTCGGCGCCGTTCTCGACCACCGGTGGCTTGTTGACCACATACAATGCCATGCCCGTGTGCTGGTGGTGATTAGCAGGTGAAGATGCTGCCTTTGGCGAAGCCAGGCCAGCATCACCACTGGGTGCACTGCGGCCGCGCACCAGCAGCGGCAGCTGCGTGCGCTGCGGGATCCAGTGCACCATGAGCACGGCCGCGAAGAAGAGAAGGTCGTTCCACGTTAAAAAGCCCGTGACGCGGTGCGTCGGGTGGATCTCCAGACGCGCGTGCTGCAGGAACATGACGCACGCGTACTTGCTCGCGAGCTTCTCCGAGATGAGGTACAGCTCGCTGATCGCCTTGCACGACACGCCTTGGAAACTCCGGTCCTCCATGGCCGAGTACACGCGGCTCAGGCTCTCCAGCTGGCGTCGGCAGCTACACAATACAGAGAGAGAGAGAGAGAGAGAGAGAGCTCATTACTACGACGGCAAGCGATACAAAGTGGTTGCTAACGAATAATACATGTACCTCTTGAGCGTGCGCTGGGCCTGGTCGCTGATCTCATCGAGGTCCTTCTGGAGCTTGGCCGTGAGCTTCTTGCCCACGAGCCAGCGGCCGACCTGGCCGTCGAGCGAGTAGTACCGCTCGATCATGTAGTGCTGCTGGATGGGCGGGATCTGGAAGAGCAGCTGTGAGCGGAAGAGGCTCGGCTGCATCAGGTAGTGCTCGAGCTTCTCGTAGAGCCGGTACTGGTCCACGGTGTCGCGCCAGAGCAACTCCTGCAGCTTCTGCTCGTCGCCCAGCACGGGCAGGTCGATGGGTGTGCGCAGGCGGATTAGCAGCGCGTCGTTCACGTTGTGGCCCTCCAGCCACAGCGCGTAGATATCCTCGTTGATGTGGATCGGGTCCGTCAGGAACGCCTCGAACACCTCGCGCATCATGGTGCTCGCCTTGCTTTTGCTCTTCGTGCTTTGACTGTGAAGGCGGCTGTTGTCGCCAAAGGGTATCTACAGTGTGGCACACATCAAGCTTATTGGAAATTGGTGTGGGGCACACCACAGCCAATGATTCTGTATGCGACGTGTGAGCAGCTCCCAAACAACATGGCCACATTTTGACATTTTCGTGACTTTTGGTGAATTCATTACACTTGATGGCCACGGGATGGGGGCGACTCGTGACACTGCGACGGGCGCTGCTCCTCGATCGAGTGCGAGTACCGCTGCTGGTGCTTGTACAGCGTCTGCGTGCGCCGCTCCTGGCTCTTGTCGTACGCGTCGTGGAGGTGCTCCGTCTTCGCGTCGTAGTCCTGCTGCTGCGCTCGTATCCGGTGCAGTCTGCTCACAAAGTTGGCGTTCTTGCGCTGCTTCTCCTCTTGACCGAGTGTAGTGGTCACTGGTGACGACGAGTGAGACTGCGAGGCTCCAGACGCCTGCTTGAATTGCTGGCCGGATCCGTACAACTGGGTTTCAGTCACGAATCGCGCCTTGGCCGGTCTATCCGATGCTCGTTCAGCGTGCCTATACACAAACATGTCGAGGCGAGACATTAGAACTGGCGTGACAGGAGCTACGTTCTGTAATACCGCAAGAGCTTACCATAGCAGCGAGCTTGTGTCGTGCACTGGGGTTTGACCATGCCGCGTCGGAACCTTCATTTTTCTGGTTCACATGAAGTGATGGCATTTTTATAAGCAAATCTTGCGTCTCGTCAGGTGACAGAAGGGAGCCTTACCGTGAAAGATGTGTGAAGTCAAACGTCGCTGCTTTAGGATGAGTCTCTTTGTCCTTCTCCGAGGTCTCTGCCGTTGGCTGCTGAGTCACCAGAGTTCCAACTTGCAGTGCTGGTTTCTGATTGAACAGATTGCTGAACTCCTTGTAGCTGATCTCGCCGCTGCCGTCAGTGTCCACAGCTTGCGCCAGGTGGCGGAACTCGCGGTCTGTGAATTGTAAGCCCAGTTGCTTGAGCTACGAGTGCACACAGCATTCTTGTTAATAGCCACACAAGCAGCAAGCAGTAAGTATGGAACCGCTAGAGATCGTACCCCTTGTCGAAGTTCCGAATACGAAAGATTGCCGCTGTGGTCGTCGTCAAAAGCCGCATACGCGTCGTTGATACGCGGCGCAAACGCCTTGATCTTGCGCTGCACAGCCGCTCGAATCGCATCCTCCTGTCATACAAAGCCAACGAAGGCGTTAGCATTTAAAGAGAAAGGCTCATAATGGCAAGCAATAGCCTCGCCAAGTTCATTGCTCATTACATCGACACCCGCTGGTTTCTCGAGAGCCGAATTGCGTAGAATCAAGAACGGGTCTTGGACGAGGCCATTCAGTTCAGCCTGCTCTTTGATCCGCGCCTGCACTGACGGCTTGCCATGGAGATCTTGCACGGGTCCGAAGATCAGTTTCACGAACTCCGAGTATTGCAGTCGGCCGTCCTGGTCGCCGTCGTAGCTGTCGAAGAGGTCCTTCATCTGGTCGGGGGAGAGACGCACCCCCTGACGCCGCAGGTTCGTGTCCAGTTCATGCACCGTGATGCACCCGTCTTTGTCCACGTCCCAGTCGCGAAACACCTTGCGGAACTTACGTGCCGCGTACTTCTTCCTCAGAATGTTGAGCACGTGGTTGACGTCTGGATACAGCGCCTGATCCGATCCGAGCACCAAATCGCGAGCCGAGTTTTGATCGTGCGCTGCCGTTGAGGGCTTTGCTGACCCTGTACCACCACCAGCGTTTGCTTTGCTGGTAATGTCCGGACCTCCGTAGATGAAGCCACGGAAGTCCTCGTATCGGAGACTCCTATGTCGACACCATTCAATACACAGAGAACGGTATTAGCCTGATGAATTCCTCCCACCACGAGCCACTCTGGGGCGATAACGAATGACGTACGATGACGGCAGCGTTCCGATGTGCTGGATGACTACCTCGACCTTCTCGGGACCGAGGCGCGTGGCAAACCCGAGCGTGTTGATCATCTCGCGCACCTCCTTGCCGCTCAGCCGCCCGTCTTTGTCGCGGTCCCAGTTCAGGAACGCGGCACGTAGGCTGCGCTTCCCGTCGTAGCGGTCGCGCAGCAAATCACAGAACTCATCCAGCTCTTTCGAGTTCGGCGGTGACCGTTGCGCCTTGGTTCGGATGTTTACTGGAGTGTTGTTGATGGAGGTCTTGTCACTATTGTTGGCCGCTGGCTCGGTGACTTTGATCGCCCACTGCACTTTGTCGTCGTGTCCTGGGGTCGCTGACTGGTGATTGAGCTTTGGTAGACTGCACATTGTACACGAGTGAGACGTCTGGTGTTTCCCAAGCCCAAAGTGATGACCTGAGTCGACAACACAGACTTCTCACCTCAGTTGAGCCTGGTCTATGGCTTCAAGATCGCCATTCAGTTGCCTGTCGCTGCTTCCTCGCGCACTCTTGAGCACAAGACACATGTTCCCGAGCGTGAGCTACCACAAACGAGGACCTCCAAGCCACGTGCGTGTGCATTTCACCTGAATCCGTCGCTTGGTATGCTGCGGCTGCTGTCTTTCCAGCACCACGACCGCCACTGGCCGTCTCGCCGTCACCGCTCCACTTTTATTATCCACTGTCACTGTCGCAATCGCAGCCTCTTTTCTCGATGGCAACGACAGCAACAGCTCGGGCACTTGGTTGCGTGGCGACGTTGCCAAGAGCGACACTGGCTGGTGCGGATGATGCTGGGGAGGAGGAGGGTGCCGACTGGGACTGACTGCGGATGCTGGCCGCTGGTTCGCGTTGCTGCTGCCGCTCTGGTGGCGCCGCTCGCGCATGCTTCTCTCGATCAATGCAGAGCTCCAAGTGGCTTCTCCGTCAGCCTGATGAGCCTCATAAACTCGGTCACGGGCTGTCAAACACTCGTGCGACTAAATATAGTTGCACCAGACAACTGGGCGCTGAGTTAATTATAGCATACACTGTCACACATGCCAGCAAAATCCGACTGGACCCTGTGTATCTTCTTCGCTGTTTCTTTATTAGGGATTTCTACATACCTTCACGCTCTGCATTCGCGTATGCCTCGTACTCGCCTTCGCTCTTGTTCTGACCAGTGGACGGGATGAAGAAGTGGAAACCCATGGACGCGACGCCGCAGAGCGTGGCGCTCGTGAGGATCGCGCGCGGACTGCGCAGCTCACCAGGTAATAGCGCCAACCCCGCGGAGAAACCGCCGAAGAACGGGTTCAGCAGGTCGTTCTTGCCGCGCAGCTTCTCGAGACTGCACGACACACCACCGAAGATGCCGAGAAAGCTCGCGAAGCCAAACATGTTGCGGCCGCAGAGCCACGCGAAGGACTTGGCCATCTCCTTCGGGATCGTCGCGTTCTTCTTGCCGGCGATGCGCTCCTCCCAGAGCGAGTTGGGCGCATTCAGCAACGCGTAGCCGTCCACGCCGATGGTCCACGCGAGTCCCGCGCCGAGTCCGCGATACACGAGCAGCGCCGTGGACGAGACGCAGTCGGACGACGTGTGCTTGCTGTTCTTCTCGTCCGCCTTCGCGTTCAGCGCGGGTGAGGAGGAGGAGGACGCGCGCGGAGGGTCCACGAAGTACGTAGCGGCCATTGCAGTGAATATCATGGGCGCCGTGGGTGGGGCCGTGAGCGACCCTCGCAGAGCAGGCAGCATGTGCGGCGTCACATTCCGTCTTGTGCCCCACATTGCGTTGCGCTTTTTGGCCACCAACGCAGGGATTCAGAGCTGCTGACAGGGTGGCACATGGTGCCAATACAAATGGTACATAACTCTTTGTCCCATGTACCGCTTTGATCGGTACAAGTGGCTTTTTTGAGGTTGCGCATTTTGAATTTCCGAATGAAGTCCGCCAGCATAAACGCACAATCAAAAAGACAGCCTGGCGTCCGATAGAGAGTGATGGAGCGGCAGGCGGCGGAGACGAGCGCTTCGAAGCCGCAAAGCACAGCAAACCATACCGATGAAGGTAGATGCGGCGATGGTCCAGCATCAGCAGTCGCTAGTGTCACGACAGACAGCACGCCAGAGCGCAAGCAGCCAAAGGAAACACAGGTGCTGGGCGACTCGAACCAGAAGGAAGAGGACAACGACGACAGCCAGTACAGCCTCGAGTTCTCGGCGGCGCAGCTCCGCGTGAAAGTGCAGCAGGCGCGTCTGGAGACAAAGATCGCGGCCAACGAGCAGATGCTCGTGTTGCGGAAGCAGATCGTGGACCTGGAGCACGAGATCCAGGAGCTCCAGCGCAGCAACGCGCAGGGAGCGGATCGACACCAATTGTTGCAGAATGCCGTGGACGCGATCATGAAGGACCACAAGCGCACGCTGAACGGCATGCGCGACGACCTGCACGTGGACAAGCTGGTCGCTGCGCTTGAAGCCGAGAAAGCTACGCGCGAGAACCTGCAAGCTGCGTTTGAGAAGCAGAACGCCGTTCTGCTGGGCACACAGGAGCGCGTCGAGTCCCTAAATGCGCAGGTGCTCAAATACCAGAAGACTGAGACCGTGCTGGCGCAGTCGATCTCACATTTCCAGCACCGCTTCGACAACAGGGACCAGCAGCGCGTCGCGTCATTGGAGCGCGTCAAGCTCGAATTGGAGGAGAAGCATCGCGACGACACATCCTCATTACTTCGCGAAGTGGAGATCGCCAAGCGCGCAGAGCAAATGGCGCAGGAGCAGCTGCTGGCGCTGGAGAAGGAGTGCTGCGCATTGCGACAGAGCACACAGGCTGCGCTCGCGAAGCAGGACAGGAACGGAGACGTAGAGAGAGAGCTGCGCAGCAAGATCGACCTGCTGGAGACCGAGAAAGCGGTGCTGGTGAGCAAAGCTGAGCAGCTACAACGAGCAGACGGCCAGCTGCGCAGCAAAGTGAAGACACAGGACGACGAGCTGCAGGAGCAGCGCAGCCAGAACGCCCTGTTACGGGAAGAAGTCAAAGAACTGACCAAGATCGCGAGTGATCTGATGGAGATGGCAGAGAAGCACCAGCAGGAGAAGCGGCTGCGTACGGGACTGCGCGACGAAGACGATGAGTTCCTCGCGAGACGCAAGAAGCGATTACGGATGTCCATTGGGTGATTCCTCTTTCCTTCACGAATCAAAACGATAAACTTACACACCACAAACCATTATTCTCACGGTCTCTTACATTAGCGCCACTTCCGAGTCCAGCTCTCATGGCTGACTCTCTCTCTCTCTTCACTGCAGCTACGGCGATGAGCGCGCATGCTGCCTTTCTCGATGCAACCAGTTTGCTGTGCTTCTCCTCTTCATTCATGCCTAGCATTTCGTTGACTGCTGCCCTCGTCGACAACGTCGTGACTTACTTCTTTCCCTTCTGTGGGTGGACACGCACAAAACAGAACTTCGTTAGAGCCACTGGCCATTGCCCATTTTGATGTTCGAAAACACACCTTCTTCTTCTTCTTCGACTTCTTGGACGCACTGCTTGATGCCGTTGATGGTGTTTTCTCATCGCCACCGTTGTCGTTGTCGTCATTCTCATTGTCATCCGTTGACCCCGATGTAGCAGCTTCAGCATTCGAAGACAGCTTTCGCTCCAGTGGCTTCGAGGCTGACGCGGGCTTCTCAATCGATGGTGGTAACGCAACGTGAGCTGCACTGACTTCAACAGGTTTGGGTGTTTCGACCACTTTCGGCGGAGAGTTTGGCGTTGGAGACACAGGCTTTGGCGCAGGTTTCTGTGGTGACACTGACTTCGCTGGTTCGGTAGTCGTTGCTGGTGCTGGGGGTTTTACGTTCATGACAGGCACTGCGACGTGCGGCTGGAACGGCGACGCATCCGCAGAAAGCGGATGGAACGGTGGTGCTTCAGCAGACAGATCAGAGGGCGACTCGGGCTTGTTTAGGCCAAGCAAGTCCACGCTTTCTACCACTGTCTTCGCTTTCGGTGGCGGCGAAGCATGGCTCTGCTGCTGTCCGTGCTCTTTCTCATGTCCGTTGCTATGATTGTGCTGCTGCTGCTTGCTATGGACATGCGCGTGCTGCACGGTCAGCGACGGCTCGGGACTCGTGTACCCGCCGACATGTGCGCCGTTGTTCGCGGCCTTCTTCGCAACGTCGATATGATCATACTCCTCCCGCACGCTCTTCTCACTGTACATACCATCCACACCCATGACCAATCAATGAGAAGATGACGTCCAGAAGTACATCACCACCACCCGCAGTAGCATACTAATGAATGGCACATACACATAGTGCGGAGATACGTACGCGAGCTTGCCCTTGGGGAGCAGCGACTCGCTGCCGTCGAAGCGGTCGTCCTCGCGCGAGAAGCAGCAGCCCATGATGGCGTCCGTCCTTCTCTCTTTCTCTCTCTCTTGGTCGGCTGCTTTGCTTGTGAACCGTCGAGTGGAGCGGCCGTCTTTGTGGGATTCCTTTTTCTTTTTGCGTGTTACTTCACACCCTTTCAGCAAGATCGGGGAAAGGTGTATTGTTACTTTACCCGCGATCTTGAAGTTGCCTTTGGTCTTTTTATGGAACTGACTCGAGTTCTGAAGAAGAAGAAGAAAAACCCAAAAAGGAGTGCGACAACAGCATCAATGGCTGGTATTACACGATGGCGTCCATCATGAGTGAGGTGACGACATCCGCATGACGAGGCTCCTAACAGCCAGTGTGCCATACCGTGTTGAGCAGTGTAATGCAGTGGTCACTGGAGCAAAACGGGCGCGATCGCTGAGCCCACGGCCGCGTCCGCCGCGTTCTGGATCTGCAGCTGAGCGAGCGGATCCGCGAGTTGCGCCGCAAGGAAGTGCCGCAAGAGCTCATTGCGCACGAGCGCCGAGCCCGTGCCGATCATCCTGAGTGTTCACGCACAAGATCATGCCAATCGTGAGTCGTTGGCAAACAGCCATCAAGTGCGTCGCTGCCTCACAACCAAGACAAACAAGACTCACTGTCGGGTGGCCACCGAGGCGCGTAACTCTTCGGGAATCATCGCAACGAGGTTGTCAATGAGCCCTTTGCAGAGTGCGGCGCTGATGTCCCCAAGCGACCAGTTGGGCATGCAAAGCTGCTGGATGCTGCCTCGTGCGGATGGATCCGAGCGCTCCCCATTCAGCGTAGGCATGAAGATGAGTTCTGTCTCGCGCCTTGCCATGCCGAGTTCGATGAGGCGCTTGAACCAGTGACCGGCGTCATCGTCCGAATCGCTTGACTGAGTCGCTTGTGTGGGGTTCAACTGGAGCTCTTGGATCCATTCTCGACACTGCTTGACAAACCACGCAAACATATTGCCGCTAACCAGGAGCCGCAACCATATAAAGTAAAAACACAGCTCCACTGCGCAATGTACAACGATCGATAAGCTTTCCGCACCCTGAGAGCGAGGCCGCGACGCCAATGAACTGGTTCTCAAACACGAACGGCCGCACTTCAAAGCTCTTGCTCGTACTGTGGAGCCCCGCGACTTCGTCAGCAGAGAGCAGCATCGCCAATTGGGCCGACGTGCCAAAGTTCACCACTATACGTCCGTCCACACGCACAATCTTCAATTAGATTTTTGACGGTAAACTCACACTCAACATTCCATCTCACAAGCACTACAAACATCACGTACATGTGAGATTGGTCTCCAACTGTGAGTGCTGGCTCGACTTCTGCTGCTGTGCGAGCGCTGCGACCACGGAGCTCGGATGGTCGCCAATTGGTACGAACACGGGATTCCCACTGGGCAAACCAAACAGGGAATCTGCCGCGACGTGGCCAACGACAGTTCCCGGTTTCTTCACACTCGGGAGCATCTCGAATGGAATCTTTAGTGCTGCGACCCTGTATACATTCCAGTGCAGAGCTCAGTGCAACAAGCGGATGGTTGAGCAGCTACATTAGTAAGGTACACGTACGTTTCTCGATTCCATTCGGCATTGCCGACGTCAAAGCCGCCCCAGCTACACGCGTTCGTCGTGTCGATGCTCGCGTCCGCCGGAGAGTGGTGCCCACAGAACACGAACGCCAGGAAATCCTGGATCGTACCACATGCATCGTATCCTTCGATTGACTTCGGTGCAGTCGCTAGCGTGTGCGCGTAGGTCGCGAGCCCGTACCCCGTCGCCAGTGGTGAAGACGAAGTAGCCTCCGTATCAGTCGCATTCTGGCTGATTTCACTGTTGCATTGCTGTAGGAACTCGGGCGAGCAGCGCTGGTCCTGCCACGTGACCAGCTTACTCCATGTAGGTTGCTGCTCAGTCAACTTGGGTCCACCTTGTTCAACACCAGCGGTGAAGAGTTCTTGCACATGCGCGTGCACTGAAGAGCTACGCCACCACACGATCCCGTGCATCTACCGTCACACCACACAGTCCAGTCAGCCTCTTTATCAAGCCCACTGCAAGAGCATACTACCAGCAGCACACACATAGTAGACACCTGTCCACAGATCCCAATCGACGTAATTTGCTCGCACAGCTCGGCCGGCAGAGCAGTGATCGCCTTGTGGACGGCACGCAACACCTGCTCGACGTCCTGCTCGCCCTGGACGGCGCGTCTCTGAGCTGCAGCTGTGGATCCGAGAGGGACCTTGTCGAGCGCCACGTAGGACGCAGCGAGCAGCTCGTGATCGGCTGAGGAGGCGCTCACGAGCGCGCACTTGACCGCCGTCGTGCCCACGTCCACGCCGAAGAGCATGCCTTCTTTTGAGTTGTGCTTTGGCCACTCTCTTTTGAGCGAGCGAGGTCACGTCGACCTACCAAACTGCATATTTTTGAATAGTTGAAGTTCGAGGAGGAGGAGCTCCGTTTGCGGAGACTTCCATCGTCAGATTGATCTCAGCGCGTATGAGCAGGTACAGTAGCGCATTCAAAGACGCAATGGTAAACTGTACTGGCGCATTTACATAAAGAACAAGTCGCTCGAAGCTACTACCACGCAGTCGGAGACGGAGGATACCGAAGCTGCAAGATGAGCTTCTTAGTTGGCACGGAGGCTGCGACGGCCGTACTTGGCCGTCTGCTTCACACCACCCGGTGAGGTTGACGCGCCAGCAGAGGTGGCTGGGACGGAGGTCGTCACCACGCCGTCCTTCTTCTCGATGGAGACATCCACGTTTCCACTATCACTGCTCTTCGTGAC